>VWZY01000403.1:467493-481556 GCA_013399075.1 Chloroceryle aenea
AGATAGGTTTAATTGAATAATTCATAAGTGCTGAGGAATGGGGAATGAATGAGTTTCCTATACTAATTCTTGTAAAAGTGATTATCAGCATCTCATGAGGTTTCCAGAACTGCCCTTTACACTATGAATGAATGTCTTCTGTCTCATAAATGACCACTCATGATTGCTTTTTATCTTATCTGCCATATTCACATATGGAATATACATAAGACGATGACCAATGCCAGCTAAGAGTTTTTTTTATTTTTCTGTTGCTGTTCATATTCTTTTAAAAAATGGAGCAATGTCCCCCAGGGATCAGTGCTGGGCCCAGTCCTGTTCAATATCTTCATCGATGACTTGGATGCGGGGATTGAGTCCATCATCAGCAAGTTTGCTGATGACACCAAGCTGGGGAGAAGTGTTGATCAGCTGGAGGGCAGGAGGATTCTGCAGAGAGACCTGGACAGACTGGAGAGATGGGCTGACTCCAATGGGATGAGCTTCAACAAGGCCAAGTGCCGGGTCATGCACTTTGGCCACAGCAACCCCATGCAGCGCTACAGACTGGGGACAGAGTGGTTGGAGAGCAGCCAGGCAGAAAGGGACCTGGGAGTCTGGATAGACAGGAAGCTGAACATGAGCCAGCAGTGTGCCCAGGTGGCCAAGAAGGCCAATGGTATCCTGGCCTGTATCAGAAACAGCGTCACCAGCAGGTCCAAGGAGGTGATTCTGCCCCTATACTCAGCCCTGGTAAGGCCACACCTCGAGTACTGTGTTCAGTTCTGGGCTCCTCAGTTCAAGAAGGATATTGAGGTCCTCGAACAGGTCCAGAGGAGGGCAACCAAGCTGGTGAAGGGACTCGAGCACAGATCCTATGAGGAGAGGCTGAGGGAGCTGGGGCTGTTCAGCCTGGAGAAGAGGAGGCTCAGGGGAGACCTCATTGCCCTCTACAACTACCTGAAAGGAGGATGGAGCCAGGCGGGGGTTGGTCTCTTTTCCCAGGCAACTCTCAGTAAGACAAGAGGGCATGGTCTTAAATTGTGCCGGGGGAAGTTCAGACTGGATATTAGAAAGAAATTTTTCACAGAAAGGGTGATCAGACATTGGAACGAGCTGCCTGGGGAGGTGGTGGACTCTTCGTCTCTGGAGACATTTAAAAAGAGACTTGATGTGGCACTCAGTGCCATGGTCTAGTGACTGTGGCGGTAATTGATCAAGGGTTGGACTCGATGATCTCTGAGGTCCCTTCCAACCCAGCCTATTCTATGATTCTATGATTCTATGATACAATTGTGCATTTATCTCCCATAGAAACAGAGGATTTTCACATACAGGATGAAAATCAAACTCTCATTTTAAAGAAAAAAAGCTTGCTGAACTTGTTTAGGTCAGAGATTGTAAGGATAAGCTCATGACTGCTTCTTTTACTCTCAGCTGTCTTTGCAAAGGCAAGGACTACAAGTGAAAATACAAATTTTATTGCCTGTCAAACACAGTTTATAACAGGAGCTTTTTCAGTGACAACATCCGCATCCCCAGAATGATTTAATCACAAAGCCATGTAAAGATAATGTTCTTGTGCAGCCAACACGAATCCAATTAGTGTCTGTGTCTCCTTGATTCTTCAGGCATTAAAAAAGGGATGCGGCTTTTGCAGCCTGTGTCTCAGCCTTGTGCAAGCAAACATTTATTGAAGCAGTGGAGGTTTGCACTGACCAACACACTTGGATAATGCAGTCCATTTGCACAGCTCTTCAGCTTTCCCTTCAGCTTCTTCATGCTTTCCACGTGTGGCCTGTGATCATATTGCCTGAATATATTTGACACCCTAATGTGGCAATTGTGGCAGAGGATGCAGTTTTCTTTCCAGGTGTCAACAAGCAGTTCCCATTCAGAAGAGGAAGGCAGTAAGATCAAAAGTGCTGCAAGTGAAGCCACTGGCCATGCTCACAGAGGGAACTGAGTAGAGGAGAGAGCCCACAGGAACATGAGCAGGTTTCTGTTCCTCTCTGCTCCCTCTCTATAGGAGAAAGGAAACTGTTTCTTTTAATCACCGCATTTTCTTTGGGAAAGGAAAGTAAGGCAGAGATCATGTGCTGAATGCTGAGTCACTGCTTTGATACTCGAGCATGTTCCATTTTGTGTTTCATTACTGCAAGTTAAGTAATGATTCAACATTTGCCAATCACTAGAGTCAACTCAACTCCACAGCTAAAATGGTTCTCCATAAATATACAAGAAATGCTTAGTATGACTGTAAAATACTACATAATTTTATAGATTGTTACTTTTAAGACTTGTTTTAGTTAGTTTTCTCTATTTGTCCCTTTACTAGAGAAGAATGAGAAGTAAGCAATACTATTCATTTGTTCTAAACTAAGAATTTTATAGATATTACCAAAAGCTGTTATCAACCACCATTTACTGGTAAAGAGACAATCGTGGAAATCACTGCATGAAATGAGAGGCATTATCTGGAGCTAAATTCATCTCTGCTTTCTATCTTAGTGAAGAAAACAAGCAAATAAAAAGGGGATGCTGTCAGTGACATTCATGCTGCTCTTTCATAACAAATGGTAAAGTGTCTTTCCTTTTCTCCCTCCCCTTTCCCAGGAAAGTATTTAGTTTAGCAAAAAAAAAAAAAAAATTCTTTCCCATTTTTCTCATATTTATCTTTCATAAACTATAATTTCACTTAAAAACAGCTCTGCATAGAGTTCATTTTGTCCAAGACTACTTGGTTCTCTGGACCCTGAGCATACTGCAGCTGTGCCTGGTATTGGTGAAATACAAATAGATTATAATCTCAGTGGGTTTTAAAGACAAAACTAAGCTTATTAAAACTGAAACATTGCATTCAATTCCATTAATTCTGATCTTTATATTCAGTAACACTGAATTTAGTTTATTCCAGAGCAACAAACAAACAAACAAACAAACCAAAACAGGAGGAACAGTTGAAGTGATCTAAGTGAGGAAGCTAATCTTTATACAAGCATCATATTAGCCTGGTAAGAGATAAAAAATGAAAATCAGCATTGCTGAAGCTCATGGAGCTTCTGCAGCTGACATTAGATGAACTAGTTAAACCTCACCCATGGTGAATACTGTACTGTATTTCGAAATCTGAATAATCATCAGCTTTAATTTCATAACTTTTGATGTAATAGTGATTTCACTTGGTAATCTACATTTTATGATCCTTTTCTCTCAGATAAACATTAGATTAGTCTCATGGTGTCTAAATAGATGTGGGTATCTCTGGAGAAATAAAGGAGAATGGAAATGGAACACTTGGAGAAAGTGCATTTTTCACTTTCCCTTTAATCTTCCTTTTATGGGATAATAGAGCTTTTTGACCTTTCTGAAATCTTACCAACCTTGCATTATATTTGCATTCTATTACAGATTTATTTATATCTAGCATTTTTCGTTAGCCAGCAGAATGGACTATGACGCTGGATTAGTGCTTTATTCATCGCAGGATTTCAGATGAGTCACAGATATATCTCTGCAGCAGCTGTTGCAGACCTTGTAATGCCATTAGACTCTGACTCAGAGGAGATATTGCACTGGTGTACTGTGGCTATAGTCTTAGTGATCTCTACAACACAGAAGACCGTCAGTGTAGATAATGGGAAAGTATCAATGAAATTTTGATGCAGAGTGTATCCTGAAGGCATAATGTACACAATATGCACTTCACAAGTTTTGTGACCTTTTTGGAATTTATATGGAAAAACACTACAGAAGATGAGGAAATTCTACTTGCAGAAGCTTGTAACTGCTTCCAGAACTTCCTAGCTCACAGAAAGAAATGAAAAAACAACCCAGAAAACAAAACCAAACATTCAGAACACACTTCCTTGCTCACAGGAAAAATGAAAAGAAAAAGAAAGAAAAAGAAAAATGTAAAGGAAAAGGGAAAGAGAAAGGGGAGGGGAAAGAGAAAGAAGGAGAAAGAGAGAGAGAAAGGGAAAGAAGAAAAAAAAAAGAAAAAAAAAGAAAAAAAACAAAAAGAAACAGAAAAAGAAGGAAAAAGAAACCCTTGCTGACAATGTAAAAAAATCCTACTTCGTTGCTCATAGTAAAAAGCCTCTACAGACCCACTGAGGACAATTAATGGCCATGAGAACTTTTAGAGCTCCTGCTGAAAAACTACACATTCACACTACAGTAGAAAATAGGTCCCAAATAATACCAGAAATTTGGTCAGCTGGATGTCTGCAGAGGACCAAAAAGCATCTTAGATATTCCAAGCACTACTATAAGAACTACAGTCTAGGGAAGAGTTATCATAAACACAGATAATGCCTAGCATTTTTAGTTTCAATGCCAAGAACTCTGCTAAGCCTCTACCCTTGAGTGATGCCATCTGTACAGAGACATTAAGCCCATCTTCACCTCTAAGGTCTCATATGTTAAACTGACGCACTCAGCTAAATCCACATTTTGAGCAGATAACCTGCTGCACCTGAGAGCAGGTACATAACGTACAGCAATTTGTCCTAAGTGCTTGGTAAGTAAAAGCTGTGATCATCTTGTTTCTGCCAAGTCATCCAGTCAGATAGCAGACATTATTTTGGAGTAGTAGAGGATATATACCTGCCTCCTTGCACTCCTTTCTAACACTCCATTTGCCAGTCAGTGCTCATTTAATTTGATTTCATTCCACTGCCTTTATCTGAGTATATCTGGAATGAATCTGGCCTATTAAGATATAAACCAAGTAATAGAGGATATGCATACAGAGATTTAACCGACTAAGCATATAACAAATTATGTTTCTGAAAAACACAAATAGAAGAGCACATAATTGTTATATGTGAAGATACAGAGATAAAAGGGGAGCAGAAGAGAGTGAGCTAAATCACTTGTTACACCGTTGATTACCCACACTGATAGAGATTTTTTGGCATGTCAAACATGTCAAAAATAAAACATGAATTCTCACCTCCCTAACACAGAAAAAATGGGCATCTGTCATGTTACATTCACTCTATCTATATTAGAATCTCTCAAAGCTTTTCAGAGACTCCTACTATGCTGCATGTTTTCATTTTGTAATGAACCCATTACAAGGACATTATTTCATTTAAAGGTCATGAAAAGCATTAGTAGAGCATACACTCAAGAAAACTATTTCATAAATGCATACGTTTAGAATATTTCATAAGGGCCCAGTTTTGCAAGGTTTTGAGTACACAAGCAATGATGTCATTCTGCAGATTTCTCTGTGTTTATTATGTATGTAAAAGAGCATAAATATTGTAAATGCTTAAAATTACATCAACACAATGGATCAGTCTATCAAAGGGATGGACAGGTGAAAATAATGCTGTTCTGTAATGGTAAGTATTATGTCTGGGCAGCTGTACATATGCTAGATCGATTCTCTGCAAATGAATGGGTACTGTTAAAGTAAGGTGGGATGTTTTAGTCCCTCACATTGGCTGTTCAAATGCTCCTGAAACAAAATACATTTGCATCTTCTTTCTGAGATGTGTTATGGCTGCCTTTCTGTCTAGATAGTCTTATAGCTCTCTTCACTGGGATAATACAGAGCTAAATGAATGCTGAAGACAGAATCTATTGTATTAGAAAGTAAAATACTATGCTATGTACATTCAACACAGGCTATACATAATTCCATCCTTCATTTAGTAATAACATTTGAAAGATTACATGAGAGTGCCCTTCTACTATTCATCTTTTTTTTTAATTGTCCTACACTACCTTGTTGTAGAGAGAGAGGACAGACAGAAAACAGATAATGCAATAGGCCAGATCGTTGCAGAATAATACTGATTTATAGTATAACATTATTCAGCACTGTGTTGTTTATCTAGAAGAGGTTTGTGGTTTGCCTTTACTGACTATATAGTAACACGATGGGTTTAAAACTACTGAAAAAATTCTGGGCAATATCCTTGCACTCCTCAAGTCCATAGCAAAAAGGACTGTCATGTTCAGCACATCTGGAGTTTCTGAGCTTATTTTTTTTTTTACTGAAGGATGTGGAAGATGTCAAAAGAAATTTTTCACAAAAGCAGTATGAAAAGGAAATTCCTTTGGAAAGTCAGGAAAAGTGTTTTGCAATCAAAGTCTAAAACAAGGCAATGTTTCATGCATGTGTTAAATGCCGTGACTTCTCACTTGTGACAAACTATGTAACCTTACAGTGAAACTTCCTGTATTTTCAAAGGCATCCTAGATCCAAAGATAAAAATAAATCTACCATGCAGCTTATTTTCACTGTTCATTAAAACTATTAGATTTACATCTAAACCATCACATCTTCCTGGGATCACTTGCTGAAGTGTGCAGTAAACTCCATGAGTATCCTGTTAGTTCACAAGTTTCTAACTTTACCTGTTGCCAGAGCTGTTATTAGCCAAACAGCCCAAGCACTGAGACTCTTAACCAAGGATTAGGACAAGCACTCACCCCAGTGTCAAACATCAGAAATTTGTCCATGAGTCTGTAGAAAGCATGAGTTTCTTGATGTCCTAGAAGAGGTGTACTCTGGTAGCTAAAGATGCTTTATCCATTGCTTTAACTGCCAGGCCAGACCTCACTTCCCCTGATTTGAGCAATGTTCCCTTCTATCATCCTTACCCACAGCTTTTTCTTAACTCCAGTCCCAAATGCTGCAATCACACCTCACCCTCCTTGGCACACAGCTGTCTCCAGAAGTGACACTGAAAAGCACAAGAAGTATAATTTTTTTCTTGGTTCAATGTTAATCTAGTAATGGCCATCCTGATACTGGGGAAGACTTAGGGAAGAGCTATTGCAGAAGGAAATCCTGCTCTCTCCCTGTAGTTTTGTGACAGAATATACCCAGCAAACTGTAATATTCAGAGATTTGGCTGTCAAACACTGACTGTGCTGAGAATCTGCAAGCTCAGATGTTCAGAGTCATTACTTGTCCAGCTTCATTTGACTTTATTTACAATTTCTTCTGACCAACGTCACAAAGCATTCCTCTGATGATCAGGCAGATCACCTGCATCTCTGCAAAGGCTCTGCAGTTTCTCAACTAAATGATGAGTTAATGTTGAGCACAGGAGTCCCCTGAGATATACTATTTTCTTTCTCTCAGATGGCCTTCTGATATTGGGGTGCAGCTAAATAAGGAAGAGACAAGAAGGCATGCAGATCTGTTTCAAATCTCGAATCTGCTACACTGCAGGACAACAGTACTGCCCTACAGGATGACAGTACTGCCCTACTACTACAGAAAGTGTGACACCTGCTCACTCTCTTCAAAGCACAGAGGTGACTCATGCACTATATTGCTTTGTTTAACAGAATCTGTTCTGCTTAGGGTATATTACAGACTGATGATGCATTTTTGGTTTATGATTTCCTTCTCTTTACTAACATTTGAATATTCCTGATACCATAGCTCCTGGTGATATCGATAGATAATTCTCTTATAAGTGCTTTTTGCAACCAACTACCTGGAAAACTGAAAGTGTTTATTTTGATAGAGGTTCTTCCTATCCTCCCTCCTTGTAATCCCAGAATTATGAATCTTAATTGGATATCAGCATTTGAACAATGCTATCAGAAAATTTTCTGCAGCTGGTTTAAATTTAAACTTCAGGGACTCTGTTCACCATCCAGTCAATCCATGCTTACAGTGTCATAACATCTGTAAAATTGAAAGTGCTACGGCCAACATAAAATGGATGAATGCAGCAGTGAATTATACTCTTGCTATCAATGTAAAGCCATATAACTTAAATTTGGATCAATTTCTTAAAGTCATCACTGAAGAACAGGATTAAATAGTCAAGCTGTATAATTAAGACCACCACTTTTCATTAATCTTTTAGTATTTTCTCACATGGTTTGCACTCACAAAAGATACCAATCAGATATAAACATCTGCATTTTGTTTCTCTTCTGTGGTTTTAATCTAATATTTGCATGAGCATGTGATCAGCCACAAAGAGGCCATCTGGTTGGCCATCCTCTTCCTGAGCCATTTTCTTTATGTGCCAACAACACTTGCTCCTGTGCCATGTTCCTTGTGTGATAAATCTGCTCACCACAGTATTATACTGAAACTACCAGCACGACTGTTTCGGTTTCTGTCTGCTGAACAATGGGTGCTTGTGTGTTTGCTGCAGCTTCAGAAATATCAAGGGATGCCTGCAGAATAATCTGATAGCCTTGAACCCACTATGAATGCCAAGTAGTCTGGCAAAAATTCAAATCTGCCTTGTTTTCTGGCAGAGCTTTTATTTTCGGCATGATGTTCTTCCTCTTCATATTTTCTGCAGCTGTGAGTGACTATCAGGAGGGTCATATACAGACCTGGAGCTTCATTTTCTCCTTTAGCTGTCTGCTTTTCTATGACTGCTCTCCCTGTTTACCCTGTTATAGAGTACAAGGTCCCATGGGTACAGCAGCTAGGTACTGACAATCCTGTAGGAAACTGTCTCTACTGTGGACCTATATCCACTACGCAAGCCCATGGAAGCCCAAGATGATGGCCATTTCAGACCAGCCTTGCGTGGTATCAAACACTTCCTATAAAAGGCTAAGCACTGTTGCTCACATTATTACTGAGGCCAAGAGCCCACTGCAGTGGTGCTGGCAGTGCTCAAATGAGTATCAAGGGAGAATCTTTCCCATAAACACCTCAAATCACAAAGAAATGGATTTAAAGCAGCCAGGAAGTTCTTATCCAAGGTCACACAACAGGTCCCTGGGCACACTTTGGAAAATAAATTATCTCACTCTTTCAAACTCCTGTAAAGGCAGTATTAGAAATAAACATGCAATCCCCAAACACGTATCACAGAATCACAGAATCTGATGATCTCTTGCTCTGTTATAAAGTTACCCTAAAATATATCCAAAATGTAAAAGAAAGCTTCCAAAGTTGATAATTTGGAAGACATGTGTGGCAACTCCTATAGATTCAGTGGTCCCCAAGGATCTCTTCTCACAGTGTCTCTCTCTGTTTATCCCATTATTCTTATGCACAAAACAAGCTATGAGAAAGCCTATTTTAGGAGAAGAAAAATAATAACTTTCCTGCCTTCCATATACAAAAAACCCAAATGATGCCCATTATGTACACCTTCTTCTCATGGAAGGATAAAGAAGTGGATTTGAAGAATTACTAACATGGTCATTTTCGCTGACCTGAAGGAATGTTCCAGATGGCACATTTATTAAATGTATCTGCACTCTTTCCAAGGCCAAGCTACAAACCAGACCAAGAACTGACCATAACTGCACCGCACCATTATGCACATCTGTAGGTTGACTAATTCCAACCACCACAGTTCCTTTAGCATGTGAGATCAAGTCTTTTCAGGACATAAGTGTGCCTTATGGGGGTCATTTGATGCTGCCACAAGGCACTACAGGATGCACACCAGAGAACTCGTTCTTGCAGATTTCTATTACAAGCCACTGTGAGTTTTGGTCTATGCTACAGAATTATATATCCCCAAGTCTTTTTCCTCCAGTGCCAAGAACGCGAATATAACAATGTACAGAGGAAATTTGAGTAAAGAACATTTGGGCTCGGGTGTAGAGCTGGGTCTACGAGGAAAAGAATATATATATGTAGCCCCTATGTTTTACACTCAGGATCTGCTTTGTTTCTGTTTGCGGGTTTTTTTTTGCTTTCCTGTGCTTTGTTTATGCAGTCCAGCACTGCTAGAGTAGCTCAGAAAGAAACTAACAGCAATGCTTTCACAGGTTTTTATAAATCAGCCCAGAGGCTGAATTATCTGCTCTGTTTTGTGGTATGTTCTATATGTCTAAATATCCACTTCAGGGGTTTGAGGTTTCTTTTATTAACATGTCTTGCTCTAGGGAAGGAGAAATTTTGTCTTTCATAATTCTAAAATATAAATTTACACTGGCTTGTACAGGTCAAACACATTCTATAATGAAAACTTCACAGTCTGTTTCCACAGGTGATCTATTTTTAAGCCAGAGGGATGGTGTACAGAACAGTTAAGGGCAAAGCATCATTACATAATCAACAAGTAGAAGACAAATAATTCTTCATATCTTACAGTGAGATATTGATAAGGATGTGAACATTAGATAAGACTTTTCTGGCTTACAGAATATTGGCAACTTGAAGTATCTGATGTCACATTCAGGCAAACAAAAGATTTGTTTGTTTCCGTTAAACCACACAGAGAACTGTCTGGAAATTCACCAGGAGCACATGAAGTAACAGCAAAGTAAAGTCAAGCAATATAAATAAACTTGCTTTGGAGATATATTTCTCTGAGAAGATTATGCAAACCTAACATGAGAGATTTCAAAATTTAGAAAATGGCAATGAGTTAACATATAATTTCGTAAATAAATCATCTTGTCACCAATTTAATGGCTCCAGGTAGAATTTCAAAGTGCCTTATCTGATCTGCTTATAGAATAGATAGCAAAAGCTTATGCTTAGACATATGCACAATGGATTTAAAAACCAGTACACAAAGCCTGCAACTGTTACCCTTGCAGAGGGTCAAAGGAGGTAAAGAAAGAATGTGCTTTTTCTCCTCTGAGCACAGCTCTAGTTTAGTCTTCAGCAATACCATACATAGGCAAATTACAGACTCATCTGAGCTAAAATGGTTGCTTCCCTGTACCTTTTTTAATTTCAGATGTAGCTATTTATGTTTCATTAGAAACTTCCCATGCTATAGGAGTATTTATATATTAATANTTATAAATAAATATATATTTAACCAATACAAAAGTATTGGTTAAAATACTATGAGAATTTGAAACTAACTGCACAGCCTTCAGTTGCTGCAATATCTTATGAAGCAAAAAATGACATATGCCAGAAATGTTTTCCAGACAACTCTGGAAAAAAAGTAGCAGTTGTAGTATTGATTTTCTCTTCCACTATTGTATGAAACCTGGCCACCTGTTTACTGACAGTGCATCACAAAGGAAAATTGCACCACTTCATATACATTAATAGCATGACAGGAAAAATCTAAATTTTTATATATATAAAGTTTGTGAAAACTTTAAGCCTGCAGACCTCATTTTCCCTATCTATACGTGCATTCATTTTAAAAAGAACAGTTCGTACTCTAAGAGGCTACTACAGTGGACAGTTGGTATATCATAAATAATGGAAACTTTTATCTTTAAAGTTCTAATAAAATAAGTGTTACGACTTGCAACAACAGGTTCCAGTTGGGTTAAGTAGTCTATACCACTGAAGGTTGTTAAGAGATGAACTGGTGAAATAAGATTACCTCACCCTGACGCAGTCTAATCCATAAAGCTATGTAGTATATGGGATATTTCTGATATGAGTACACTTGCAATCAAGACCTTTCACAATTTTAACTAGATCAACATTTCAGTTGTTGTTGCAAGGATTTACCCCCATCTGAAATAGCTTGTTCTTCTCTGTGGCTTTGCATTTTTTTCTCTTTTTTGTCCTCTTCTCTGCCAAAAGGTAGTGGCTAATAAATTGCAGTCAGTTCCACCTGCTTCCGTATCTTTCAAAATACACATTGACATTAAAGAGGAAGCTCATCTTGAAGTGTTATCTAATCTTTAAAGTATAATATAGGCATAGTGTTTAATTTACACCTTGCCAGAAAGCTGACTGGCTTGCTGTCATTTTTGCAGCCCTGTCGTGCACATATTCCAAACAAGTGAGGATCCAGAAACAAATACTGGATTCCTTAAATAAAGAGCATACTCTCAAGTGTGTAAACTGAGCACACTCTCAGCTTAAAAAGCTGCAGAAGTCTTTTCTGACCAGCTTATATGTATCAAAACAAGAATGGTAGTGTTTGGAGAAGGAAACTCCTTGAGTGACAGAAGTTGTATTTACCATAGAAGAGGTGAAGGGCTGGAACTCGTATAGAAAGAAATAAATACAAGGGCCAATTGGTTCTGCTGGCAGATCCTGTAGGGTTAAGGAAGGACAGAGGTTACTGGGCTTGTGGGGATGGGGACTGTTAAGAAATAGTGTGGTTGAGTTTCCCACATTTGGACGACATCTGGATGAACTGTCTGTTGTGTAACTAATGGTTAAATGTGTTGAGCTTAGCACTGAGGCTTTGTACAATAAAACCTGGAAAACTGGAGAATTTCTCAAGTGATAGTAAGATTTAATAGAACCTTATTCCTTACCTTTTTTTCAAATATTATTCATACTATGAATTCAAAAAAGGCTTTTCTTAGGAAAAAAATAAATTAAGCGTTCACAATAATTCATAGTACATAAAAGTATACCGAGAATAAAGCTACTAATTTTATTGCTGAGCTGTTTTGTGACGTAGATAGTGGACGTGTTTGTAAAGTAACTAATCACAATTTTTCTAGTCACTCAAAGGTATCAGTAATAAGCACCACTTGCTAGAGACCTTAGAGTCAACAAAAAGTGTAAACGTAAAATGGGATTTAAGAGTGAATTTAAGTGAGATTCCTATTTATCACCAGCACTGCAGTGATATTGGAGAAAATGTAAATTGACTGGCGTGTATGTAATTTTACAGTGAGTTTCACAGTCTGACTGAATGAATTAAAAAAAAACCAAACAAACAGCAAAACCCACACAAGATCTTTTTTTTACGAAACGTTGCTATTTATGCTGGGAGGGTTATGTGTGTATAGATATATATGTTGAATCTTCCAAATGACTCGTCCAGACAGGCTTCAGTAAAACCTCAAGAGAAAACTAAAAAGTTATTTCTTACAGAAGGTAACTCGCATTGCCCAAGGCTCTGCCCATGGCTGACTGACCTTCGCTGAATATTTCTTAAAACTGGATGAGCAGTGCATGTTTTTTCCAGGCATTTTTCTCAGTAAAAATGCATGAAGATTGTCTACCATCTTTGTTTCTGGTTCAGAAAAAATAAATAACCCAAACAACAAAACCACAACCCACACAGACTGCTGCACAGGATGATGCAGAAGAGCATTCTCTTTTGAAGAAGAGTCTCCAGCATGTTTTCTGGCCCACAGCTTGAGAAAGCAGCACTGCATTTATTCTCCCAATGCAGTCTTCTGTTAAGCAAATATTCCTCTTTCCTGGTATCTGAGCTTGGCATTTAAGAAAAAACAATTCTTGGTTCACTTTTTTTCCATGATTGAACACCACCCAATCAGATTAAATTTATACAATTTAATCAAATTTATGCAATTTTATAAATTTATACAGTGTATACAATTTTACTTTGTTGCTGTTAAGAAAGTGCTATATATACCTATTTTTTCATATCGTGCATTTATGCTCCACAAAAAAAATCAGCAGCAACCCCACATCTGTAATCTCTGTTATGTACTTTCTAGAGGACACAATGGTAGCCTTTAGTGGGCACGTCAGCCTCAAATCTTCTCAAGATTCATCAAACAATAGAAGCTTTATTCTATTTCATAACTTCCCTTGTCCTCTAGTCAGTTAGCATGCCTTAAGCCTGACTGAAATGGATGGAAAACCTAAATATGCCAAGAAGACTGACCTCCAAATGCCATCTCCTTTCATATTTTCCTCTCTATACTGTTTTTACTGTGTCACTTTCTACTGAGACATAGGAACAGCACCACACAGACACATTGCTCGGCCTGTTGCAGTCACCCAAGTACCACGTTAAGAGTCTGGAAGTAAAACTGCCGCTGCTGCTTCAGCCTGAGGCATCTGCAGCTGGGACCTCCTTTCCACCAGCCTACACAGGAGAGCTTGGATTCACACTGACTCAGGGCTTTAAACTGCGGCACGCTGATTTACGAGAGATTAAAAATAAAAGAGATGGGCGAGAGTTTGCAAGCTGCCTGTCAAACAGAAAGCGACACCAACCGTCTCTCCCCCTCAATAAGGGCTTTAGAGCAACGTTTCAAATTCCGTCTCTGGATGAACCCTTCACCGCGCTCTTCCCTTCATTTACACCTCGCTAAGCTGTTTAGGAGAACGAAGGACCGAAGATAAACAACACTGGGCAGCTCTGCAGGGTCTCCGCCGGGCCCGTTGCCCTCCACCCCTCACCCCCTCTGCCCAGGCCGCCGGGCTGCACCGGCCGCGCCGTCCCGACACTAGTGCGGCGCCCGCAGCAGCCCACTGCTCC
>VWZY01000403.1:481726-493533 GCA_013399075.1 Chloroceryle aenea
AGCGGGGCAGCGCGGTGGGCTGTCAGCGGTGCGGGTGGGAGTGGCGTTCCTGATGGCTGGCTGTCCATTGTCTGCCGGAGGCGGTGGGTCCCCCGGCAGCGCTTTGCGCGTCACCAGGGACAGCGGTTCGGGGCGAGCGGTTGTTTTCTTTTTCCCGTTGTCTGTCAGGCTGCACGGCCTGCCCGCCGCCCCCGAGCGGCGGAGCGAGCTGAAAAGCCAGCGGTGGATCATGGCCTGGGTTAAGTCCTAGGAATAAGGTCGGGATGCCTCGGCACGTGTGTGTGGTACGTCAGTACATATCCACCGACCGTCAGAAATAAACGCTTCTGAAGGTGCTTGAAAGCCTCAGACCATGCTGGTGTTTTATGCCTAACTAAGGGTTAGGATTTCTCAGCCTTCAAGTAACAACGGCTCAAGAACTNACGGCGCAAGAACTGCCTCAAGAATCCCTGCATTGAAATTATCTTGGTATAATATTTATTGCATGCAAAAGTAAAATTTGAAAATCACAGGTACCAAAGGAGCAGTCTGTTGGGACTACCTAGGATTTTCAGTTGCTGTGGGTAATGGTAGTGTTAATGTAATGACGCAGAGTTCCCGAGGCAGGTATGCAGCTTTTATCCCTTTGTCTGAAAGTTTTTGCACTTAAGCCACTGCATGAAGTTGAATTTTGGGGGTTTTGGGGGGTTTGCTTTTTTTCTTTTTTTTTTTTTTTTTTTTGGCTTTTAGAGGCTATACAGGGAGGTAATAGCTTTCTCCCTGTATCTTTCTTCCTTCATCAAAGCAAAGGAATATTTATTTATTTATTTTGGTTCTAGGAAGAGCAGAAAGATAAATGGGAACTAGGCTGTTCCCTTGATGGTTTTTTTTCTGTTTCTCCCATATTACATGCCTTCCTCTTCCGCCAGTAGGTTTGTGGGAGGTCTGGCCCTGCCTCTACCTAGGAAATGTTAGCAGGCCAACAAACAGAAGAACACATCTTCCTAAGAAGAAAAGGAAAAGGTACATCCTTCCAGGGACGCTTTGGAAATGTGTTTATGGCCAGAGCAGCTGTGCTGCTCTACCCATAGTAATTAATAGATGCATAGAATGGGGCTAGTTAAGTGTCCAGATTTTCAGTGCTTCATTTCAGGTTTTTTTCCCGCTTAAATCTTTTTCCAGACAGTTGGTTTTCATTGCAAGCTTAGCGAAATAAAATAGGAAAATTGATGCTCTCTTTAAAATGATCTAATTACAGGAATCCTAATGGTTATTAAAAGAACAAATGTTGTGTTCCCTAGAGATAAATGTCTAGCTAACATGTAAAAGGGGAAAAAAATAAAAGGGCTAGCTTATTTCAATACCATTCAGAGTTGAATGACTGTGAAACAAATACAGGGACCACAAAGACTTTCTTTAGGATGGAAAGTAGATATGAAACTTCTTTTAAGTAATGTAACTTTTGGAAAATGAGGTGATAGTTTTTTGTCATATCTGTTGATTTATTAACTCATACTATACTGTATGTGGTATTACTTAACAGTTTTTAAATTATTTTTAATGTTTCAATATTCTTGGGTTAACGTGACACTTTCTAGTTAATTTTTTTTATATGCGGTTCAGTTCATTCATACTCGGTTCATTCAGAATTGAACCAATGTGAGTGAGTGTCTTTTTTAGTTTTTGAGATAAATGTCTTCTAAGTCTAGATTGTTCACACATTAGGGCTGTGTGGCTGGTGTTTCTGAACAGTTCTAAGTAAATGTTACTGTTTACTAAAAAAGAGAATTCCAGAGTTCTGCAATGTGGATATCATTCCTAGCATTTGACAGTGACATAAAGGAACAGTAAAACGCAAGCTCTAAGCCATCACAGGAGTCTCTTAGATAAGCCCTGTGCAAAGTGATGATAAGGCTGCCTTCTGAGACCTCCACCAAAGTCCTACCTACAGTGCAGACTTGTTAGTGGCAGAGTCCCTCTGTGCTATTGGGAAGTCACTGGTAATACTGTAATCACAAACAGCAGCTTCCATGAGCTCTGTTATGGCAGGGACCCTTCTTTAGAATAGACAAAGACTTGTGGGTATCTGATAGACAAGCTTAATATTATTGCCCTTATTCTAGATTTTTTTGTATTCTAATGTTGGGATTAAAACCTGTCACTGCAGCAGTGTAATGTCTGCTTCAGAGACCTTTTCTGTGGTTCCTGAGCTACCTTATCAGGTTGGAGTGTCTTGACATCATCTCAGAAATGAGCTCTCTGACATGAAGAGATAGCAATGCTATTACTAGAGAACATCAATTGTTGTACTCAGATGAAATAAACTTTAAGTCAGAACTGTCAGAATGATGCACACATGTGTCATCCCAACAACTGGCAGATAGCTGCACAGAAGAATTGACACTACAGTCTGTAAATTATTACAAAATAAAAATTGTAGGTGTTGCAACATCTGTAAGACAACATGTTACCTGCTGTTTGGTTAAAAAGGAAGTACTATTTTTGTGGCATTCTTCCAAAGCTCTGCAGGTTCCTGTGCTCTTTGTGGCTGATGAAAGTTAATTGGGTGCACTTATAAGCTTTTTTTTTTTTTAACAGATTTGTGTGTCTGTTATCCCTGTTGCAAAGAACTCCTGCAGTATACCATAACCACAGGAAATGCTATGGTTCTAAAGTTTTATGTGTATCTAATAGAATCTCACTGAAGGCATGGAAGAACTGTCCCTCCTAAACAATTGTAGGAAATGTCTACATGTTTTCACCAGGAGTAACCTTAATTCAGAATTGTACCTTGGCTTCAGACATTTGGAGCTGTGGAAACAGAATTGGTTGCATGTATTCTGCAGTTGCAAAACACTTGGGGCATCTTTGAGTAGTGTAGCCTACATATAGCTTTATTAAATAGTCATAAACTATGATTATTTTAGCTATATATAGCTGCATGGTTATTATATATATCTATTAAATAATATGAAATGGAATATTTCAGAGCATTTTATTTCTTTTGACAGACTGAGAGAGTGGAATTGTAGTTGGCAGTTCTTGTTAGACTTCTCCAAAGACTTAAGCATTAATGCTTATCCTCTGTCTGTTGGTGGAGTTCAGTGAACTATATTAGGTCATTGAGAAAGGGGAGAGATATGAGGTGCTGTGGTGCTATCTACAAACAACAGTAGGTAATAGCTAGTTCTTTGTTAGTGGAGGTAAATGTATAAAAGCTAGTTGAAGCTGAACTCGTGCAAGTTAAGAAGAGATTCACATGAAGAGAGAAAGTGTTTGGAAATTCTGTGGTAGTCATCATATTGTCTTCAGCAGCAGACCATCTGTTTTTGTAATGCCTAATATATCCTTAGGTGCTTCTACCCATGGACAATAGGACTATATAGTATTTTACCAGATGTAGTGCTCATTATAGTCACTTGTGTCTGTTGTGTTTGGTTTATCTGTGGTTTTGGTTTTGTTTTTTCTTTTCCTGACAAGTCTATTTTGCAACTTTGTTGAGATCGCAGTGCTTCACAGAGGGAGAAAAAGCTCAGTCTATTTCTAGCACAGACTTGGCCATGTCAGCAGTACCAGCAGGTTCAGTCAGGTCATTCCAATTCCCTTCTGTGCTCTGAGTCCGCAGAAAGACAGACTGGTGGGTCAAGTTGTCAGTGCCTGTTCTGTCATCGAAGGTGTGTTGTGACATTATGACAAATAACTATGAAGGGGACATCTTTTACATAATTAGACCCTCTTCAAACTGGGCTACATTCTTTGGGAATATGAGTTGTCAGACTTTCTACTCCTAGAAGAGGTTCTTGGCTGTAGCACCGACTTCCGAAGCTTTTAAATGTTGTACTTTGAGAATAAAAAAGAAATTCTTGATTAAGAGACATGAATTAAAATCCTTCAGGTGATTTGAGTGAGGGTTTTCTTTTCCTCCCTTTCTTTCCAGATTACAGTCTATCTGCCATTACCTTTGTCTATTGTGATGAGAATGAGACAGTTTCAAGGAAAGAAAGCCAAAACTGTTAAGCTACCCTACCTAAAGGAAAACTTGGATATGTGGAAGATATTTGAACAATGTGTACTCTTTTGCATTTTTTGTTTTACGAATTTAGAAACTTTATTATCAAAACTGGTTTAGGAGGAGTCCCTGCAAATATTGTGTCTTGGAACAGTTGATTCCTCCAGATTCGGTCTTGGAAACAAAGTAAGGTCTTCAGTGTGTCTCATGTTGGAGAAAGCTCAAGTTAGTTGTTTGAGGGGCTCTGTTTGTTATTTTCTTTTCCTTGGATTATTTTATTTATGTGGGCTTTGTTCTTACTGAAGATGTTACTTTTGCTGTAAAAACCGAAAACACATATTCTATTAAAATAGAATGGGGTTTTTTTTGTTTGTTTGGTTTTTTTTTCAGTACAACTTGTATCCCGGGAAGTAACTACCTAGTCTCCGTATCTTCAGAATTCATGGCAATTCTGTTTTCAATTTCTTCTTACCTTTACCCACTCTTGCATATGATTTACTTCCATTCTTTAATTTTGAACACAGTAAAGGAAATTCTGAACAAAAACCTCAGTTATTTATTGGATGAAATTTGTGGTGGTTTCTGCTTATCCATCAATGTTTTCCAGACTCTGTGTTCTGCTGGCAAATAACTTTCAGAGTGCAGAACTAAGTATTATACAGTCATTCTAGTTTATGGAACAGATTTGTAAATGACCTTTTTGATAAGTGATAGTTGCATTCCTTTGATATTGAAGCACATTTTTATTGGTTTTGGCCTTGCAGTGACATGAAATAATAATCAGAATATATTATCAGAAAGAGTGATTCTATGTATTAAGAGGAAATTAGTTTTGAAACCTGCCATTTCTGCACCATAAATTGTCAGAGTAATATGATGTGTTGGCATTTTCTATTATTCTTTTTTAAGTGCTGACTTAGGCTTTTTTTTTTTTTTTTTAAGTCATATGTTTTCCGGTCAGTGGGGGCATGTAAGAATGTATGTCATAGAATCTGTTTGATAATTCAGCTGTGGTTAAATATTAGCTCAACTCTGGTTAAATATCAGCAATGTTGCAAGCCACAGCAGACGAAGAAAAGTCTTGGAATATTTTTGTTCTTCTTTCTGAACAGGAAGTCCTACTAGTACTGCATCACAGTTCCTGTCTGAAATGTGATAATTACTCTTTTAGTCTTTGGAATTATTACCTAGATGTACTTCAGAAATTACTGAGAAGTACTCCTGAAAGGAGTGATGTTACTTTTAATTTTAAGAATAATGCTTTTCTCATAGCCGAGTGTGATGAGCAAACAGAAGCAAGATAGGTGACTATCAGTTTAATAACTGTAACACAGCAGTAACTACATTTCTGTTTTTTTGTTTTTTTTTCAAAGGAGAGCAAAAAGATTCCTTCATATTAATTCTTACTCTGATTTTTCACACTCTCATAACCAAATTTTGTAACAGCTGATGCTTTGCTGTTGTCTGTGTATGTGTTGTGTTGTTTTTGTTTTACCCTTACTCTCTAGATTCTGTACTTCAGGTTTTTATATATTTTTCTTTGTCAACTTTCGGAATGTTTGGTTCAACGTTACTCTGTTGTCTTGGAACCTTATAATGAATTACAGAGCGACAACCAATTTTTGCTCTGTGTTAAATGCATCTTTCCAAAGACGCCTTTATAAAAAATGTAGCTATTTTCACCAGTAGGTGATCTAGTGGAATTTCCCTTACATTAAGTATAGGTATGCTTTTATTGTTCCCATGATTACCTGTAGGCAATATTTTTGTGACAGGCTGGCCTCTGCTTATTTGGTTAATAGGCCCAGTTCATACAAATTGTTTTGATTCCAGCAGATCCTCTCCCTTTTTGGAGGAAGAACTATAGCACTTAGCTTCTTTTTTGCAAAGTGGTGAACTTTTATGTAGACATGCTGCACTGATACTGGAGACTTTTTCTTAGGTTAGTCAGCAGTTAAACTCAAGTTTATAGTTTTGTTTTACAACATTGCACAGACAGGTAGGTCTTGAAAGTCAGGGAGTGATCTAATGCAGAATCAAGTTTGCAAGTGTAGTTTGATAGATGTCCTCCTTCATATTTGAAATTGAATAGTTGAAATGATGCATGCCTTAGATGTGATTTCCTGTAAGGTGACAGATTGCATCAGGGATTGTAATAGTGGGACAAATCTGCAGTCTTGATTTCTGTCCTCTTGGCTGTAGACAGATAGGCATTTCAAATGAACATATAAACTACCACAGTGTTTATCATCCTTGTTGAAAAGCTTATCCCTTATTTAGTTCCTGACATTTTTTGGGCCACTTGAATACCAGCCAGTTGTCAAATTCTTTACTCACCTTATCTAAATAAAACAAGATTCTGTTGCATGTCCTACTTGAAAGAATGAATATAAATAAATAAAGCATTTGATGATTTAATCTGTTTGTGCTAGATGAGTGTGGGTGAGGCATGGCAGAAATTGAAAATGTTTTATGAGTTTTCTGAAGATGTAGAATACAAACAAACCCTCTGAATGTGATAGATAATTTTTAGTTGCTGTTCTAATGCATGCATCATGTGGGGAAACTCCCAGTCACACTCAGTGAAACCTACGAATATATGGTATCTGATAAATCAGTAGAAAATTTTAATGACAAACCATAATGTGTTGACTTGAAAAACAAAACTAAACTATTGCAGGGTAAGTCTGCCCAGCATACAGGTGACAGTGGAATAGTGTCCCTTGGGGACATTTGGCATGCTGAGAGACCAGATGCAGCACCTGAGCTTTGCCTTGCCTTGCCTTGCATCCGTGTAGCAAAGAGTTCTCTTTGACCTCAAGCTGTTCTGAAAATCAGCAGCTCCCTGGCGGGAAGAGTGTGCTTAATTTCTAGCCAGGCACTGGGTATCTCCTCACTAACCAGGATAGATTCATAGCTGCAGAGGAGCTGAAACTCAGGGGTGCTGACTCTTGATTGAAGTTCTTGGGTAGGTAGTGCAAGATGTAATGGTGTTGTTGCAAAGGGTGGTATATGGATATTTAAAGAAATGGCATTGTGGGAGGGTAGGATGTAGAAGTGCTGTATGAAATGCTGAATTAGAATTGCATGTCTTTTTTTCTGTAACATTCTTACTGATAATCTTATATGAAATCAGAGCATTTCAAAGAACATTTCATGTTTCTTGTTGATTGGAAAACGTTTTAGTCATTTAAATCAAGCATATTTACCAGTTGAAACAACTTAATAACTTTGGTAATGTATAAGCTTTTAGATATTTCTATGTATGTAGACATGTAGGCAGGCAAACACAAAAGATAAATAGTATGGCCTTGATACAGAGCTTCATGTATCAATCTGGTGTGTGCACTCTAAGTGAATGTATACTGTATAATGTATATTATGCAGGGAGCTGATGGGACATACGTAACCTTTAAAGCTTTCACGGTAGTATAATTCACCTAGGGCATGAGACCTGGCTTTACTGAAGCTTCAGAGTATAGAGGGCTACATGTGAGGCTCAGAAATTAACTCCTGAGATTGCTTTTCAAGTAAAAATTGAAAAAAAGGTGAATTTGGGATGTTAGGAAGTGAGGCAGTAAATGTTTATTAAGGTACTCAGCACCTTTTTGCTGTTATTTTGATTAAAGGAGTGCAAATAAATGCCCTAATACATGAAAATAAACATCTGTAGTTTGTCAGTCTTTTTAACAAACAGGTAATATATAGTATTTAATGCCTGCTAACATTTTCTGTAACTTTATCACAGTCAGTATTCAAAGCTTATATTAGCATAAGTTTTAAAATGAAAGTTTTAATTCTAAAGTAGTATGTTCTGCAAATATGCAAACTCTTTCCGTATTACCTGAAGTTAGTCAAGCTAGGTGGGCATTTTAGCGTGATAGATGGAAAAGTTGGAAACTAAGTGCTCTCACAGAAGCCATATTTCTTGTTTGCTCCCTCATCAAGCAACTGCAAAGTAAATAAATGTACTATACACAGAATGAAGATGCTCTCAACATGTGATGGATTTGGGTTCAGTCAGGTATAAATGTGTTTCGATGCTCACTTGTGGCTTGGCTGAAAACCCAGTTATCTTGAGAAGGTGCCTGTATGGAGTTGTGTTGTAGGGATGCATGTTTGTGGAATTGTGCACTGGAGGTGGTGTACAGCCAGTTCTGTGATGGTGGTTAGTCCAAGGAGAGATAGTGACAAGAACAAGAAATGGCATGCTTAGTTTGCCACATGTGCCTGTGTGGTTTCTCGAATTGAGGAGTCCTGTATGAACACTTGCTTAAGTCTGTTAAGCTGGCTGCCCTTCCTGTGAAGGGTTTTCTTGAGATACATACTAAAATTTGAATAGAAGTATATTGGATGTGTGCCTTTCACTGGGGGAGTTGGAAGGAAGGAAATAGAAATTGTGGATGAATGTAGTAGTGGGAATTTCCTGTGTAGTAATGGAATCTGTAAATTCAGAATGGGAACTGGCATGAAATTACAAGTTTCTGATGAGTTTTTGCACAGGTGATTGGAGAGGAGTGTAGAGGGATGGGGTTAGCAAATCCAAAGCCCACCTGAGGATTAATCAGGAGAGGGACTTGTAGAAGCCCTCCTTGTTCGCCTTCAGACATAACAAGAGGAAGAAGATGACTGTGGAAAAATGTGGGCCAACTGCTGAATGGGGTAGGGAACCTGGAGTCAAAGGATACAGAAGAGGGTACAATACTTAGTCTCTTCTCCACTTTGGTCACTCTTGATAAGATCAGCCTTTGGGAACCACAGGTACTTCCTGATACCAGTGAGAAAGTCTGGAGCAAGAAAGATTTACCTCAGTGGAGGAGGACCGGGTTAGGGAACACTTAAACTCCATGGGATCTAATCAGATGCATTCATGAGTGCAGAGGCAGCTTGCAGGTCTCACTGTTAATCCATTCTGAGAGGGAGTCCTGAGAACTGCAAGTATATCATCCATCACACTGTAGGGCAGTTTACATCAGTTTTCTGTGTTTGCTTACATCGGTTTCCTGTGTTTGCTTAGTTTTGTGATAACTTTCTATGAGTATTTCTCAGAATGAGTGATTTGTGCAAACAGAATTAGTCATTTTGGTTTAAGGTAGCTGTACTAGACACGTGCTTTTTGTATTTAATTTTATTGTTCAGACATCCTCTTGGTAGGCTGTTTTTCTATGATTAATATTAATGTTAGATTTTCTCACAGTTTATAAGAAATTTACAAATGTATGTCTTCTTTTGCAGACTCTTGTTAGACTAGTATAGGGTATATGCCTATGTTTAAAAGAAGCACAAAGGGGAAAGTGTGTTATGTATCTCTTGAGCAGATACAGTGCAGGAAAATAAGTAGTATGAAATGAATTATATAAAGGTTATAGTAAATGTCCCCTTAAATATTTGACTTTCCTGTAAATTCAGAAATGACCAATGCTAAATTTTACATGCAAAACTTAAAACTCATCTGCTGAATGATCTCTGTATGATACAGAGATCTCCAGAGTTTGTAATGCTTACTTGTCAGAAAACTACGTATTTCATTACATTTTGCCCAGAAATGCTCTTACTGGTATATTCTTGAACCTCTCTTAGGGTTTTTTTATGTTAGTGTTCATGTATTTCACTCAATGTCTTTTTATTTTTTTTATTATTTTTTTTTTTAGTTACTTCAGTACTAGAACTAATTCCCAGAATTTCCAAGTTTTTAGCCCAGGATCACTCAGCTGGGAGTATCCACACTTCTGGATTCCAGTGCATGAACAGGCCATAATTCATATTGCCATAAGGTGGCATAAGTTGTTTAAGTGTTCTCATTAATTCAACAGATGTTACAGTTTTTATTCATTACCGTGTATACAAAGCATATTGACTATATACCTTTTAGCCTTCTATTGAAATTAAATTATTTTAAAGGCTGAATTTTTTTTTTTTTTATTAACATTACTTGTTACTGTGAGAAATGCAAATGCATTGAGTTCACATTGACAATAGATGTCTCTCTTTGTCATGATGTGCCTTGAATCTCGTCTTTCTAAATCAATTTATATGGCAAATCATGCTGTGTTTTTTCAGGCTATGAGAAGACAGATGATGTTTCAGAGAAAACTTCCCTAGCTGATCAAGAGGAACTGAGAACTATATTCATCAATCAGCCCCAGCTAACAAAATTCTGCAATAATCATGTCAGGTACTAACTAGTTTTTTTGTTAATACATATTGAAATTAAGAACACCGCATGTTACATAGCAAAAATGAAAGAAAGACTTTTTATTTCACTACTAGTTACCATCTCAGACTCTGGAGAGGGGAATGAAGCAGACCAATGAGAACAGCAGAGCTGTTTCATGTAGAGACCTGGCCTTCTAAGTTTACGAATGGGATGAGAAAGGTCTGGATGGGGAAGGGAGTGCCTTTACAACTACACATATCTATGGAGTATGGATATTAGTTTTCAGTTCAGCTGAAGTTCATTTCATCTTTTTGGTTTTGAACATGTCTCAGGTGGCTGCATGCTGTTGTAGATGTGCTTCTCTTGAGAATGGTATTGTTCATGCTTTGGAAATTCTGTCTTTTTCAGTCAGCCTGCTACAAAGGCGCTGTGGCTGGTTATGAAACTAGTTTTGAATTTTGAGTTAAGGCTTTGGAACTCTGATGATTTATAGTGTGGATTTTTTGTTATTTTTCATTTCATTTTAAGTAATACACTGAGTATTCCTAAACAATGTATATTTATATCTGAAAACATCCTCAGTCTGTTATTAAAATTCAAAATAAATGAATGAGAGAGATATCTGTGTCCCAAGTAGGTATGCGTTTCTGAAAGTATCTTTGATAATACACAGAAATTTTTATAGACATTGAGAATAATGTAGTGGGGGGTTTACATGACTTGAGATATTTATTAATGCTTTTTGGTTCTGTATGCAACTTTTCTGCCTCTCCCTTTGTTTCCTTTCCAGATAAATCCATTCCACCTTAAAACTGATTGGTTTATACAAAGTTAAATCAAACAATACTAGCTTTAAACGGAGTTAAAATGTTCTTCCAAATCTTCAGCTTCTAAGATTTTGACATGATTATTTTTACTGTTACTGTTTTAGGACTTTAGATGTTCTTAAATGTAAGGCTGACAAGGAGCTGGGAGTTCAAACATTTCATGATTATGGCTTAGCAGAAATCATTACAGAATCACAGAATGTCTTTGGTTGGAAGAGATATTCAATATCATCTAGTCCCACCTTTGACCCAACATTGCAAGCTTACCGCTCAACCATGTCCTTAAGACCAGGTCCACACACCATTTAAATGCCTCCAGGGATGGCAACTGCCCCAGGCAGACCATTCCAATGGTTGATAAGCCTTTCAGTGAAGAAATGTTTCCTAATATCCAGCCTGAACCTCCCCTGATGCAGCTGCATTCTCTTCTTCCAGCCTAGCAAAACTACATTTTCTATCTAATAATTATTAGGGTTTTTTTTAAAAAAAAAGAGTGGAACTTTACACAGAGTGATGGTTATAGCACTTTTTGGCTTTTAATAGAATTTTATAGTTCTAATAATGTCTTAAATGCTCAATTTAAATCAGTTGATCCTGTTGTTGGATTATTTGCGTTGAGTCATACAAACTCAGACCAAACACAGAAGCTCCACAGCTCTTCAGGCCTGATTTACCACCCTCCTTGTTAACTCTTCTTAACTCTTACCCCAAGAACTTTGTCTGAACCGGAGCCATTGTGCCGTGACCTGCCCAGCGTATGAGGTAGGGTGCTCCTGCCTTACCTCCCTCAGCTGTGGTGCAACTGCCAGCCTAATACATTCCCTCTCTCTTTTTT
>VWZY01000403.1:493559-504843 GCA_013399075.1 Chloroceryle aenea
TTTTTTTTTATTTTTCTCCCCTTCTCCTCCTTGCCTACAGGTGAGTCAGTAGGGCTTGGCAGCTTGCCATAGAGCAAGCAGAGGTGACAAGGGGAATTTTTGCCTCCAAGCGTAAGCTTGTGATAGTTGCAGTGGGTGTAGGGCGCTTCCCTGGGCCAGCCAGCTCATGGACGCCTGCAGGACTGTTTCTGTAACAAGTCTTTCAGTTTGGCCAAAACAGACCTGTTTATTAGCACACAAATCATAAAAGGTTCCCTTTTATTTTAAAGCTTGTGTAAGTGAGAGGGAAGCAATACATTTGAAGAACTTTTCGTACTGTAATAATAATAGCATGTGTTTTTCGTCTCTTTTTCTCTCAGCACTGCGAAGTACAACATAATCACATTCCTGCCAAGGTTCCTTTATTCTCAGTTCAGAAGAGCTGCTAATGCATTTTTTCTTTTTATTGCATTACTTCAGGTAAGATCAACAGTAAGTGTTTGAAACTTGAGAGAGCATTTATACCATAGAAGGTGTTTTGCAGAGACACTGAAGTTGGTGTACTATTCTTTCTGAGCTAGTTATCCTCACAGAATCGCTGAATTGTGTAAATGCACCTTTAATAAATGTTTGGGTTTGTGGGTTTTTTGGTTTCTTTTTGTGTTTTTGGCTTGGTTTTGGGGTTTGTTTTGGTATTGGTTATTTGGGGTATTTTTTTTGTTTGGGGTTATTTTCTTTTTTTTGAATTTTTTTTTTTCATTAGTTGGTTTGCTTTGCTTTTTACTCCTTGGGCATAACACAATACATGCACAGACTTTTCTGTAAGACAGGTTAAATATAACTGAAATACTATCAGGTGAAAAAGACTGATGAAAAAGACTGCTGTGTCAAGAAAATGCCATTTAAAAATATCTGGAATACACAGAAAAATGTTACTTGTGGTTGACATTTCTCATAATGGATGGTACTGCCTAAAAACCTGAACTATAATCCTGTAGTCTGTTTCAAGGGGTAGGATTTGCAGTTGTGGAGAAGTGATTATTTATTCTTGGAGTGTAGCTGTTTAGGATTGAAGCTGAGCCTAGATGAAGAAAAATATCAGGCAAGTCCAGCACTGCAGCATCTATTTCCCATATCCCAGGTGGTTAGGAAGAAAGCACATGGTCTTTTCTATACTACCCCTGTAGCTTCATTCAGTATGTTTGTAAAGGCCTATCCATGACCCAGGTTACTGAAACTTTCTTGAAATATGTAACATCTTGCAGTTGTATTCGAGTATTTTAATTCTGTAGTAGTTCAAGTCAAAGCAGATTTTGGGCATTTGTATACTATCCTCAGCAGTAGCTGAGTATGAATGAAAATTGCTACTTCTGCATTCCTAATTATATTTGGTTTTACATTTGATAACATTATTTGATTAATCATATTTGATAAACCGTATTTTCTACATGATTTCTAGTGCATGTTTTAGAATGTGTTGATTTGTCTGTTGTAGAGGTGCTTGTGTTAGAAATTGACATACTAAAAAATTACTACAATAATGGCACATAGATGACCATGTATACTTTTTCGTCCCTCACTTCAGATGTTTCAGCATCTGGAAGTTGATTCCTCTGTACTTATTCAGGTTTTTTTTACTTCCACTACAAGTGCTTGGAGCAGTTTCTTAGGATATATCTGCCCAGGTAGATAACACTGATATCTAGGGGTAAAAAAATCTTAGTAGTTACTCTGAAACTCAGCTGAGTAAATACAAAGTTCAGGGTTTCATTAGGTTGTTTGCCTGCAAACAATCTACTTTGTAAGTAGACAATATTTTTACCCCTTCTGGGATCTCAGACCAATCCAATGGTCCAGCAGCATTTCTTGTGGTGCCATTGTGCAAATCAAGTTAGTGATAACAGAATGGGAGGTTTCTGAAGTTGTTTGAGGTTTGGCATGTCTAGGTGAGAGTCTGGCAGGTAGATGTTTGGGTTGGAGGAAATTGGAATGTGAGGAAGTGAAATGTGAGGACTTAAAAGTCCACCATCTCCTAAGTAAGAAATATGGGGTAATGGAGCCAGGGTACAGGCTGGTGCTCCTTCGGCTTTTGCATTTTGCCTGGAAGTTCATAATTGGAATGTGGGAGGGTGAGCATACATGGAGGGAGGAAAGAATGGGTAGGAATAGCTGGGAAAGTGCTAGATCTGTTTCCCTTGTAGCCAACACATAGGCACTTGCCCAACAGTAACCGTCTGCCTGGTTTCCACAGAATTGTCTGAAAAATGTGGCCTAGAGTAACCCGGAAACTAGATCTGTGTCGGTCTTGTTGCAGGAAACATAGCATATGTATATATAACATCCTCTTTCTTTCAGATGCTCATTGTGGTGGTAGTAAACAGAAATGTATCTAATTCATAAATAACATAGGCTGTTTGTCAGAAAGTCTTATGATAAATTGAGGATATCTCCTAATTGAGGCACCACTTATTAATGTACTCCTTTCTTACAAAAATTTCATTATATACATATAGGCTGCATTGCTTGCTGTGAGTCTATTAAGGCAGCAATCCTCTCACATATCAATGCTGGCATTAACAACTCTAATCAATATAATGATAATTATAGGTAGCCATCCATATATATCACAACTAGCTGCATTCTCTCAGCATTTACACAGATTCCCTTCCATCATCTGTAGCTGTACCTGCTTAGCAAAAATGGGGTTCTTAGAATAGTTAGGCAGAAAGCAGCAATTTGAAATTTGCCAGTTAATTACTAGGATGATAGAAAATATCCCTTAAGAGACTAAAACTGTAATAAAGCAAAAATATCTTGGCCTTGTGTCTGCTCTAAAGAAAAAAAATCTAAACTGAAAAAATAATTATTTTATAAATATGTATTTTAATTTAATCTGAAACACTGACAAGGAAGGTGAATATTCTTGACAAACTAAAATCTCTGAAAGTAACTCCTCTGAATACTGTGCTATTCAAAGTAAAATGTTCTTTTATTGTATCAATTTCTTTTGAAGACAATAACCTTTTTTTGGACATAATCAGCACCATGTCCAAAAAAAATAATCCAGTCTATATTTGCACAGAAAGTACTGCTTCTTGTATTAAAAATATGTCTTAACCAGCAATGCAAACATTTTTTTTTTCCTCTTTTTTTTTTCTTTTAATAGCAAATACCAGATGTATCGCCAACAGGCCGTTACACAACATTGGTCCCTCTCTTATTTATTTTAGCTGTAGCTGCAGTGAAGGAGATAATAGAGGATATTGTAAGTATTTAATAATTTTGTAAATAGCTTTCAGATTTTTCATAGATTTTATTTAAATACTTTGCTAAATAATTCTGTGTTGAACCATTCTTGCCTTCTGGATGCTTTTGAAAGCTAAAGCTACTTACTTTCAGAAGATGAAATCTTTAGAAAATGGTGGTATGATTTAACAGTGTGTTTACTATATATGCAAGTAACAATAACATGGAAAAATCCAGAATACTAGCAGTTTTCTCAAACAAGGGCTCTACTAAAAGACCGGAAACTACTGAATTCCTCTCAGATGGAATTAATTTTAAAACCAAATAGCCTTTAAATATTTATTTGGTTAGGTTTTTTTTTTTTTTTTAACTCTCTGTGGGAGCAGAGTCCTTTACACCCACTAACTACGCTTGTAAGCTGGATTTAAATTCTATCTGTGAATATGATACTAGACTAACATTTTATAGAAAAAGTGTGAGAACTTCTGGATTTAGTCCAGTTAATGAAGAAGTTAGGATTAAAAAAAGTCCTCCCAGGATCCTTTTCATTATTTGAGGTGCCGTTAAAACAATACATAAACTCTCAGAAACTCAAAGAGTTACGGTTCTAGGAGGCTGCATAGTCTCAAGCATCTTCATTTGTCCTCCATACCTGAAGCTGTATGAATTGTTGTTTCATGACTAAATAATTCCTGGATCATTCTAAAAAGTGTCTTTTAACTTGCTACTAGAATTATAATGTGACACTTGAGTATGTTTATAATAGTAACCTATTTGGTTTAATAGATTTTAGATGAATGAGTACAGATCACTAATGTGCCATTTTTAAAGTTTTAAAAATGGATTTTCCCCAGTTCTCAAATACAGTTCCAAATCGAGGTCCACACATCTGATGCATCTCTTTCTTTCTAAAGTCACGTGCATAAAATCCTTGGTTTCACTGTTGTGACTTTGCATGGTTTTGTAGACAGTAAAGGATTCCCTTTTCCAGGCCTTTTTCAGGTGTGCCCATTGCTTCAGCCAGGAACAGACAAGGAATGCTGGTCTTTGTTAGGCAGGTGCCCCCATTTATGCCAAGCTTTCCTTGACTCTCTCCAGTCAGGGTTTGTGGTAGTGGTTATTCTGCTTTCCTTCATTAAATGAAAACTTTAAAAGAGAGGGATATTGTCATGACTTGGAAGTGTCCATTCTGACTTCTATTTTGTTTAGGAATTTCACACTCTGCTTTACTTTGTACAAAAGATGTCGGGGGTTTTCTGAGTACCTTCCTGCCTGCTCCTCACTGCAAGTGTATGGTAGAACCTGTCTCTAATTTGCATAACATAGTTGAGTCTGTTAGTTCACAATTAGTTGATTAGTCTTGAAGATTTAACAGTCACTGTAGATACTAAGAATTTCTTCATCATCTCTTTTTCTGGTTTAGTTCTGCAAATATGTTACATAGAAGACAAGAAGTTAGATACATCATACATAATATGTCAGAGTGCCTTGTCCACTAGACAAATGTTCATATTTGGGTTTGGTTTTCGTTTGTTTGGCTGTTTTCCTTTGTGTTTAGTTTTTGGTTTGTGTGTGGGTTGTGGGTTTTTTTTTTATATATATATATTATGGGCTGATTACTTGACAGGTAAGGGTTGAAGGTAGTATTGCCTTTCCTTGGGCTTCCTGGGAGCATCAGATTTACTTTGTTTGAGCAGAATTGCAATGTGCAGAAACATGATCAAGAGGAAGAGTGGTGAGCTGCAAAGCTCTGAAATAGAGGGTGGCTGGCACATGCTACCTTTCTTGGTGATGCAGTCAACTCAGTCTTCTCGGTTATCTCTGCGAATGAACAATAGGCGAGTAATATTGTCGGGATTGTATGAAGCTCCTGGTCCATAGAGTCGAGTGTTCCTGCAGGAGACATTGGTTCTTCTGTTAAATGTTCTTGATCTATTTTGCATTTCTAGTATTTGCTACCCAATAGTCTGCTTCTCCTTAATTGTCTTTGTTGCCTTCTCTTTACATAAACAAAGTACATTCATGTTCTTTCAGCTATTTTTAACCACTCTGCTGTAAATTCTTACAGACCTACACCATCTGGCAGTGTCTAGGCAAATGTAAAACCAAGGCTATTGCAACTGTACAGAGTGTCCTTATAGTGTCCTTATTAAAATTATCTCATACACTGACTTCTATGTCATACGTTTCTACCATTTGCTCTTTGCAAGTTGGAGTGTAGTTTGATGTGAACGGAAGACAAGGAACAGGTTTAGGAGTTCTGCATATATCAACTAAAACAATAAAGTTCTCATTTCCAAATACTATATAGGTAACTAAAGGTAAATCAAATACTATTTTTCTTTAAGTTTACATTGTCTCAGCATATAGTTAATTCCTGCTGTATTTAGTTGAACCTGAGTGAGATGGAGCTGATTGTGAGAACTAAGCTGCTAATTTAAAGGATGTATATATATGTGTGTGTAAAGAGATAATGTGTATATATACACAACTGATGGTGCCTTCATGAGATTCTCAGGTGCACAGCTGAGTTTTACAGTCTGTAGTCCAAACAAAACCATTTGCTTTTCTTTTTGTAGTCAAACAGGTATGAAATTCAACGTTGCCTGCTGGTTGTATTGTGCAAAAATATTTGGCAGACTGACAGCTGCTATGTTTTGCTTTGGTTAGGTTTTTTTTATTTTTTCTTCCTGTGAAAGCTGGCCACTTAATGCACAGTGAAAAACATTGAATATGTTTTCCCTTTAACTTTTGCTTTCATTATGTCTTAATTTTTTTACATAGTATGATATCTAATATCTGAAGTGATGGTTATTGTCATCTAATATTAAAGCAAGATTGATTTGCCTGTGTATCAGAACCTTATGTATCAATATCAATAAATATAGTTATCAAAATAATACTTTCAGTTCAAGAACTAAATGCTTCCTTTTCTGGAATGAAATCTCAAGAGGCAGAAGATGTTATTAGAAGACATTATTCATGAACAGCATGTGTTTTCCATATATGTTTCAGAAGTACTGTCAAAATTTGTGACATGCAATGCTAGATTATCAGCGGTTTCCGATTGATTTTTTTTCCCAGAGTAGCTCCGAAGGCAGCTGGCATTAAACTGTTACTTTTGAAGCTGTAGGAGGCTCTCCCTGTAGGCTAATAAACACCTGCTTTAGTCAAGGTGTTTTCCCTTTCCATCAAAGGTTATTTACCTGTGAGATCTACTTTCTTTTTGAAAGGAGAATCTGTTGGTTATCTGAAAAATCTAGTAAAATGCAATATCATAACTTAGTCTTTGCACTTTGCAAAGTGGTAAGGTGGCCTTCTAAGAGCTGCTAGCTCAGAGTCATACCAGCATTTTCTTACGTAGCTTTGCTTACTTTCCTTTCAATTTACAGGATTGCTTCTGAATGTATTTCAAAGGAATTAGTTCTGTAGCTTTATTCATAAAGCTTACCTAATCCAGTTAATTCTATGTAAATTAGTTTTCCAAATCATGTTCCTGCTCAGAAGGAGCTAAGTTCATTACTCTGAAATACTGTGTTTAAACTACTAGTCTCCTAAGCTTTTTGCAGCTGAGTTTGATTTTTACCTTGAAAATATTTGTGATTAGTAGTTGCACTGAAAGATTTCTATCACCTGTACTAAAACTTGAGAGGCATCATGGCCTCTTTAAGGGTGGATTTTTGTTTGTCAGTCTGCCTTTTGGGTTTTTTATGTTACTGAAGTCTGCAGTAAAGTTATGGTTACACAGTCATTGCTTGACTTCAGATCTGTACAAGCACTTGTATGAGGAATGGTTCCATGATCTTTGCTCTGGTAGAAGCATTTCCCAGTTGCAGGAAAGTGCAAAGGTATGGTAGAAAAATAGACCTTATAGTCCTTATACTTGTTTAGATAATGATTGCCCACATGCAGGGACTTGTTACTACAGTGCAATTAGCCTGAAACTGGATGTGACTTTCTTGATGATCATAACAATGCAAGTAATCCAGAGTCCTGTTTAAAATGTTGGGGGTTTTAAAATCAATTTACTGAATGGATGAGTGGGAGGGAGTAATACATGTGGTTTTTATCTTGTGTGAAAGCTGTATCATGTTAACAGAAGTCTTTAACCATTGTGCATTTTAATTTAGAAAAGGCATAAAGCTGATAATGCGGTGAACAAGAAACAAACTCAAGGTAGGAAATTTTTTAAAGCCTATTAAATGTGGTTGCGGGGGGTGGCTTTTTTGAGTTTCTTGCAAATGTTAGTAATGTTACACTTACAGTTCATTGAGTAGAAAATTGCTTATGCAGATTACTTCAAAATTTGGAATCTAAACAGTTGAAATACTTTGCAGTCACATTAGAACCACAGAATGGAATATGTTCTAGATTAAGTTTGAGTTTCCTAAGTGTCTGTGTGTTTCTTTGTGAGGCAATGCTGTATCTATTGAAAGATCATAATCACTGCTATATTTAGTTGGTCTAGGCTATGTTGAAGAGTCTATGCATTTCTAAGTACACAAATCCTAATTTTATTCAACCAGAAAATCTTGAATAATTCAGGTTTGGAAACCTAGAATTGTAAGGAAGAACTATAAAATGGAATTTTCCATGCCTCTTCAACACTGTGGCTAAAGATGAAGCTTTTTGGTTTTGATTAGAGATAATGAGGGGTTTAGGAAGTGTGCCCAAACCGGAACTTTGGAATGTGATTTTTTTTTTTTTTTTATTTTAATTTTTTTAGTAAGATGCTAATAAAATAAGTAGTATTAAGTCAGATGATTATTTTAACTCAAAAGGCGAGGGTTATGTTAGCTAATGGGTTCTAAATGTTCTTGTCAGGTAGGAAGTTAAAAGTTTAAGTGCTTGCTTTGGTGCTCTTCAAGTTTTCATGTTACCTGTTCTAATTTAAGCCTCTCTAACAAGAGTTTTATAAACAGGAGTAGGAATGAATGTCATGTGAATTTGATCGCAGAAAGTATGAAAAAAAATACCCCAAAGAAGAGAACCTTGCATGGAATCTTACTTAAATAGATAACAAACATAACCTTAATTTTTTAGGGAGGGATATATAGTCATTGACTAAAGATAATCAGAATTGTTTAGCACAGCTAATCACTGGAAATGCCTCTTTTGAACCTAACTTTTAAAGCTCACCTAAATTTTACATATATCTTAAACTTTACTGTAAAATTTTTAGGGGATGGGAAGGAGAATAGCTTATGAAACTATGAAGCCTGTAGCTTAATAGAAGGTTTAGAGAAATTAGGACAGGGAGACAAATGTATTCACTGAAAGCACTGGAAATAGAAATCTCCAGAGAACAGACATGGAGAAGCAGATAACCTCTTACCTATATGTAAAAAACAAAGGACAGCTTAACATTAGGAAGAAATTCTTTACAGAGAGGGTAATCAGGCATTGGAACGGCCTGCCCAGAGAGGTGGTGGATTCACCATCCCTGGAGGTCTTTAAAAAGAGATTGGACATGGACCTTAGTGCCATGATTTAGTAATTGGATCAGGCGTTGGACTCGATGATCTTGGAGGTCTTTTCCAACCCAGTCTATTCTATGATTCTATGATAGGCATCTAAAATTCTTTCATCAGTCATTCCTCGCTTTTGAGATTGCAACCAACAGTTTTAGGTGGCAGCGAATCTTGAAGTGCCTTTTTATTTTTTTTCTTCTTGCTTAATTCTCATTAGTCTCTTTGGTGACTGTTTTTAAAAGTCCTGAATGTTCCATGCATGCAAAAGAGCATGTTGGAAGATGAAAATATAATGAGGGTACATAAAATATTGCTAGCACTGAGAAACAGGTTTCTTAAACTAATGCAGGATTTGCATAAGTATAACATTGATCCCAGTCCACTGTCAAAGCAATATTTAAATGTATTGTGAAATATAGTCTGTTGTCACGGCAATAATTAAAAAGTTAATCAGTATGGTACTCTCTTACTCTGTTTTCATGTATTCATCAGTTCCATAGGCCTGAAAAGCAGCAAAGTGAATAATACATGATATATCCAGCTTCACCTCTGGTTGTCTTTTAAAGATACAAAATTCTTAATGAAGGGAAACCCATATACAGAATCTATGCATGCACATGTCATTTCATCTGTCCCTTGAAGACCATCTGTATCTCAGTTAACTGAAGTAATTATCAATTTCTATTACTATGCATAGGTTTCTTGGTTTGGTTTTGGTTTTTTTAAAGGATTTTTATTTATTAAGTTGTATTAAGGATGGTTTTGATTAGCTCAGGCTGCATACATATGCAGCAGGATACAGTGAGACGGTGACATGATGAAATGTGAATTTCTGCAGTGTGGTGAAGTAGTCTTCTGTTTAGCAGATGGAGCATGGTTTTAGAAGTTACTTGTTAGAGACAGCTGAAGAATGCGAGATGCAAATGTGAAAGCCGGGCTGCAGGATTATGGCACAAATTCTGTAACAGTTATATAAAAGGTGCATAGCAACACCACCTCTTTTTTGTTTTCATAAGAAAATGGATTTAATTGAATGTCAGTGTATGTTAATTGTGCCTAAAAGCTTATTGGATCAAGCTGGGGTTAGAGTACTCTTGAGATTTCAGGTGTCTTAGCATTTTTTTCATGAATCTGACTCATCCAGTTGTGAGCTGTTTTTAACAGCTAAATTAGCAAGAAACAAATCCAAAAAGAAAAGCTGAGAGTTTTCTGCCATGCAGTGGATTAAAGTGGCTCACCAAAGGGTCCAAAAAACACCAGAGGCAGCACACACATTAAGCAACAAGGGCATGCACCTTTGCATGGGGTGAAGGCAGACAGGACCTTCGCTGTGCTGTGGCAATACTATGTTAGGTCAGCTTGGCTACATGTGGAACAGCTTCAGGATGTATTTCAGCAGTGCAAATGCTTCTGCAGCCAGCAATTCTTAAGAAGCTCCTGTCCACCTCTGGCAGCTTATTTACTTTTCAGATCTGCAGAACTCCACCCTCAGTTATTCTACTGTAGCTATTTGTGAAATGTAATCATCTGGATTGGTGCAAGGTGTATTTTTTATCCTTACCAGTTCTCTGGTTGATATTGTGGTCCTACAAACTACTGCTGACACAAGGAAGTAGGTGGTTGGTTGCACAATTATTGGTTGCCAAACTTTTTGACTCGGGAACTTTTCCTATTACTAATTTTTTTTTGAGAACACTACATTATCATCTAATCTATATCAGATTCTGTTGGTTCACAAACCCTTAGAAGTGTTCTGATTGACTTTGTAATAAGATTCTATGGTACAAAAACTGTTACAGAATATGTGCTGGCTAACTGAAATGTTTGCTCTGAATTTACAGAAGCAAAGCTTGCTGTAAAATATTCTGTAAATGAGCTCTGTCTGTATGGCCTTCTATAAGGATTGTAACATATGCATGTATACTGCAGTAAGATTCTACATCTGGAAAATCCTCTGTCTTCCTTTTTTTTCTTCAGTACTACGAAATGGTGCATGGGAGATTGTTCACTGGGAAAAGGTATGTGTTTACGTTGGTGACTTCCAGAGCATAATGCAGATCTAATATTTGCTTGATTTCTCAAAAAAGAGTGATTGATAAAAATTAATTGTTATGATGGGAAAAGTAAAATCTTATGTAATTTATTTTTTGTTTGTTAATACCTATCTCTGGAAAGGTACTTTTTAAAGTTAGTTTTGATGGCATGTGTCAGGCAAAACTGCTTTTAAATGGTAGGCTTTAAGTTCAGTGAAGAAATGACGAGTATGATTGCCATATGTGAATAATCCTGAGTCAAAATTACACAGTACCTAGTTATTATTTGACATGCCGAGGTACAAACTTCTTTCCAAAACTAGTTTCTTTCTGTATTTGCTGAAATTTTGCCTAAACCATGTAAACTTTAAAGACTGTTAAGCAGCAGTTAGGAAGGGGCTGTTAAGGGTAACTTTCAATGACTAAATGTTGTGCTTTTCCATGCCTGAAAGCTGGAGCAAAATTTGGCCCACAGTACTTAGTAGGCAAGGTTCAGATGAAATTGGTTTATGTCTTTGGAGAAGCAGGGACAAGATATATAGCATGATGCAACAG
>VWZY01000403.1:508917-576267 GCA_013399075.1 Chloroceryle aenea
GTTAGGTATAAACCTTCTATGATCCTGATGAAGTTAACAAATCCATTCATACATAACAATTAATAAAGTTAGGATCTTACACATTTCTTTGACAGACTGTGGTGTAGACTAGTACAGTGTTTATTCCATCTTCCATTATATTTCAAAATTAAATATAGCTGTTTCTAAAACACTTTTTAAAAATTATTTATTATATTATTATCAATATAAAGTTGTTGCTAGATAATAATGAAAATTTTTCCCACAATCTGTCTTCAGTGCTTATGTGTGTCAGAACTTCAGATGTTTTTGTATTGAGNTACATCACGTGTTGATAAATTGAAATAACAATTAACTGCTGCTGGACTTGTCAGGACTGTTACCTCTTTGTTTAACCACACTTTACAACCCTTGTCAGAATACCCTTTCCTAATTACGACTATTACTCACCTTGAATTTTTCTGTCAGGTTTTCTTCTAGCATCCAGTTTGCAGAGGGAACTCTGAATCATAATTGCTTTTCTGGGCCAAATTGAGGCATTTCTTCCAGCTAAAACTTCCTTCCTAGTTATGTTACTAGGGTCCTGTTGCAGCCCTCCTTCCAGGAGAGAACTCTCTGCTACTGTATTGCCTATTATTCTCCCTGCATACCAGCATATGCGCTCCCTCTCCACTTGTCTTCTCCATGTAGCCATGCATTCTGCAGGAAGTCTTATCAGTTTTGCTTTCCAGGTCTTTATTCATGCCCAATTACATTTTAGGTTTCAATAGCAATGCAAACCTTGGGCCTGGTTTTAATTCAAACTAATAATATTTGATTCTTTTTACCAGCAATAGCGGTTTCTGGAGAATAAGAGAATCTTAATTATTTTAGGAAACTATAATCTCTTACAGTGGAAGGATACAAATGTCCGAGATTTAATTCCTTTGATTCTTGCTAGTTCAGTTTTAGTTGAAATTTACAAAGCTGAAGCAAAACAAAATCCTTTTCAGCATGTCTACATAGAAAAATATCTGTCACCTGACTTTACAGAAAAGTTGAAGGAAAATTTTCTGTTGTGGCTTTTATTTTTTTAATTAAAGTAGGGAGTGGGTAGAAACTTTGTCAATTGAGAAATAAACATAATGGCTTTTTATTTTTCTGTACAATATCAGTGTGTTCCTCAGCTTGAAATTGGTGACTTAGAGTAAAAAATTCCACTTGAGTAAAAATGAAAATTTTCTAGCTTTTTTCTTCCTGACCTGATTAAAATAGATTTTGAAAAAAAAGTCATCAGACATTTTAATTAACATGTATTGTTTGTATAATAATTTCAAACTCTGTCTTTTTGTCTTTGTCCATTTGTTTGGTTTGTTTTGGGTTTGTTTTTTATTTGTGATTTGGTTTTGTTTTGTTTTGGTTTTTTTACCCTGTCATTTTTCCGTTCTAATAATTTTCAAACTGGGATATGTAGGTGGCAGTAGGGGAAGTAGTGAAAGTGACCAATGGGGAACATCTCCCAGCTGATCTCATCAGTCTATCATCAAGGTTAGAATAAACTAGTTGCATAGGATATGTGTACGTGGGTCCTCATATACCAAATATGAAAAATACTGCCATGCTGATAATCTTTGCTTTGCTGTTCACCTTTCTTCAACAAAGCCCAGACATTTATAAAATTAGAAGGGGTTCAGTTGATAAAAATACAGATCATTAATGTGTAAATACACTACAACACTCCAAGAAATGAAAATTTGTTTCAGTCCTCATTGTTTTGACACTGTCCCCATGAAATTTTATCAGACAAGTTGTAATTTAGAATAAACACAGGATAAATGTATGTTTAATTCCTTAGAGTCAATTAAGAAGAATATACATGTTTATCCCAACCTACTATTTTCAACAAAGACTACAGTTTTAATGTTATGAGGACTGGTAGAGGACCCTCTGCACAAACTTGGATGTTGCACAATCTCTGCTGCATGTAGTGGCAAAAGCAGCACCATTCTTGTGGATTGTGACAAAATGCATGTTTCTTAGACACGTCAGCTTTTTGCTCTTGTTTGCACTGCTACCACACTTCATTTTTCCCTAACAAATCAATGGGCCTGCCTTGATACACTTATTTACTTTGGAGGTTATCGCTATCTGCTACAGTAATTACAATTAAGCATGAGTCTCACTTGAAACATCTTTGCTGCTGTAGTCTGATTTAAAAGTGCTTCACAGAAATATTGTTTGGTTTTACTGTTAACTAATAAAAATGTTAGAATTGTAATAATGTCTTATACAGGTGATTCTACCCAATTGATCTAAAAAGAAGTTATTTACATTTTTAGAAAAGTTTGCCTAGAAAAAAATGCTAGCCCAAAAGGAGTTTAAAATGTGATACATCATTATCATAATAGAAAAATGTTAGAATAACCTACATAACTTTATCCTGCAAGCATTTTTAAAAAAGGTCGCTTATCAGCAGCCACTGTTGCATTAAGAAAGCAAATTTTAAAAAACAATTGCTGATCAAATTTCATGCTAGAAAGAAGGAAGATATTGGAAGCTTTAAAATGGTGTAGAGAGTAAGCATTTATTCTTTTACACTGTAAGGGATTTTTATGACTCCTCTGGTCCTTTACTAGATCAAAGCTTCTTTTTATGGTAGAGATAAGTAATAGCTGTTCTGTCCTCATGTCCAAAAAAGAGGAACCAAGTGGAGTAATTTAGAAATCCTGTTAGACCTGTTCTTGGTTACTATCTACTTACAGAAAAGTAGTTTTGTCCTTCTCTATCTCTGTTTTCCTGGTTAACACTTCTATAATGGTTATAATGTGTTTTAAAACCTGAAAGTATTTACAAAATACTGCTGTGTTACATATCATAAACCTCTATTGAAAAAAAAAAAAAAATGCATGGTCTTTTATCAGTATATGCCAAATAGATGAACTAGGCAAGTTCTAGTAATGTTCTGCAAAACTTACTATGTACAGCATTTTAAACAGTGTTTCATTAGGTAGGTGCATTTTGGCAAACTTTTCTGAAATGTAAAGTAGCTTATGTTACTAAACTAGTAATGTTCTGAATAAGTTTAAAACTTCTAATTTATTTTTTAAAAAATCTTTTTTTTATTGTATAAAAAGCTTTTTAAATTGTATAAAGACAGATATATTTCAAAAACTGTATTAGGTTATTGTAATTTAGACTTTTTTAATAAGAGAACCCTTTACAAGAATCTTTCATGTCTATACCACTATCTATAGCAGTAGGCACTACAGATGTGCTTCATTTGTGCCTATATCTTAATATCAAGTAAAACATAGAATCCTATGTACAGCATTTTTAACAATGTTTCATTTAGGTAGGTAGGTTTTGGCAAACTTTTCTGAAAATGTGAAGTACTATGGGTTTGACAGATTTGGCTGTAAATTATTCTAGCTGTGGAAAATTTGACAAGAAAAAAAGTGATTGCATAAATAGCTATTAAAAGATTATGGAAAGTTCATGGATTTTGACATTATAACTTAATTTTAAGGATTTTTTTTTTTCTTAATAGTGAACCACAAGCTATGTGTTACATCGAAACATCTAACTTAGATGGTGAGACAAACTTAAAAATTCGACAGGTAGGAATTTTTTATTTTTCATTTTTTTTTAGAATATCACTAATATTATTTTAAACTTATAAAAACAGACTTTATGAATGGCCATTTCACAAGACTGTGAAATTGTAATGGTTTGAATACAAAGCTGCAGGTTATTGACATAACAAAAGGTTTTGTTCAATTAATTTAAGTGGAAGGAACAACTGGTTACTCCTAAGCCATACCTTACATTTTGTTACAGGGTTTTTCTTTGGGGAAATAGATGGAAAGAGCTGTAGTTGGGTATTGCCTTTGTTCTGAGAGGATAGATGAGGGAGAAGCACTGCAGAAAGCAGTTGATAGTGCCAGTATTGTCGTTTAGGGGTAGGTAGGTGATAGCAGTTTCTGAGTGCACTGTCTCTATGCAGGGACCTACTTGCCAAGTTATAGGATGGGTCATAACCCGTCCAAAATACCAAGGTGACTTTTTCTCTGCCTCTAGCATCCAGCAGTGTGACAGTGAAATGTAGCAGTCCCATTTTGTTCCCATAGTGATACTGCTTTTATAATGATCCGTTTTATAATACATAGATTTTTATATTGGAAAGTGATTTATTTTTTTTTATGTAATGACAAACTTATTTTATTCACAGGGTTTGCCACTAACATCAGACATAAAGGACTTAGAAAGCTTGATGAGACTTTCAGGCAGAATTGAATGCGAGAGCCCAAACCGACATCTCTATGACTTTGTTGGAAACATCAGACTGGATGGGCATGGGTATGTAAATCTGAGGAATATCATCTCATTAGATTCAGTCTAACAGTAGATAGCTATATGTTGTTGAATTACTCAAAAAGTGAATAGCAAAGTCTTCATTTTGTAAAGACTATATAGAGGTAAAAGTCTTCTCTGATGTATCCTTTATTAGACTTCATTCTTTAAAAAAACTTGAGGGTTAAAACCATACTTCTACAACTTGAGGTTTTCTACTAGTGGACTTTCATAAAGCAATAACTATTAATAATAGAAGTGAGTGCTAATCAAATCTAAATGTTTCTGGAATAGGTACCTAGTAACTCACTTCTTAAGCATCTTATTCCTTGCCTACTAAATGTGTATTATAGGAGCTGAATAGAAGTAGTTTCTTGTCTTTTTATATTGTTGTTTTCTGTTTCTCTCACTCTGGGGTGGAACTGAGTCCATTACTGTATACCTCAAATTATTCCAGATTGCTAGCTGAAAGACATTTAATACCTTAGCTTACTGAAAGTATGCTTTTTCTGTAAAATTAGACAGTCGCAGTGCAATTACGACATACATGCTTGTATAACTGCTTCAAAAATTTTTAAAATGCTTAGGTGCTTACCCATATTGATATATGGAATTTTCTCTGGGTCCGAACTGAATGTGATTTATTAGGAATATAAAATTCATTACTAGATACAGAATTCTTGAGTTCTTCATTCCTATATATTTACAGGATTTCATCCTTATTTGGTAGGCATTTATTTCTCCACATACAATATTATTCATGTTTGTGGCTTTAGGCTGATAATTACAGTACTAGCTAATGATTAAATACCTGTTTGGGGTTGGTTTTTTTCTTTTCTTTTTTTTTTTTTTTTTTTCCTATTCCATTCTTTATTTACAGATTTTTTTTTTTACAGATGCATTCCGGGAGTTTTCAGTCACAAGAGTGTGGATCTATTAAAATTCCACTGTACTTGTCGTTAAGAAGAGAAAAACATTTACCTGTAATTCTTCTCTGAAGGTAATAGTTATAAGAGATCCACACACTTATCCTTCCTCCCTAGCCAGAGAGAAAAACATATTTTTCTATTTAATTATTTAATTTTAATACCTGATTTTAAAAAGAAGCATTGAATGTGCTGATGGCTGTTATGCCCCAGGAATGTGTAGGAGCTTGCCATCTGCTGGTCAAGCAATCTGTCATTTGAGAAAGTCAGTTTTAGAATATTTTAAATGTACTTCTGGTTCAGTATCATAGTTCGTAAAGTGTGGCTCTAATATAATACTTACCTTCAGTGAAAAAGAATTGCAGGTAAGTAACTCTTTTTGGATCCTGACTTTATTTTCAACATCACAAAAAGAACGGGGATGGTCTTTCTGATTGTATTAGAGGTAGTGTAGGTTCATCTAAATGGTATTTATTCAGATCTTTTAAGACCTTCCTACCAGATTATGTAGATTCAGCAGCTGTCATTTCCTCTCTATCTGCTAACACCTTAACATTTTTGGAAAAGTAAGGGAGGCCACTGAAAATGCATGCATCTCCCTCTTCTTTCTCCTTCACTACAGTTACTTTGCCTTTTGGCTAAATCTGTGTACTTAAAAGAGGCTAAAAAGTTTTCGGGGTATCCTCAGCTTTCCAGTGTGTTAACTCATATCTCCAAGGCCGAGGCCAAAGCTCTAGTCATTGCACCATCACTTCATTAGAGTTGGGCAGGATCACAATGTTGAGGATCAGCATGACACCTGGCAGATCTGGGATTTTTATGTCCTTGATTGTTTTATTGTCTGTTTTTATCTCCTTGGTCTGTGCAGCAGTTCTGCTAAAGGAAAATCCCACTGGGTGCAATCCTAATTCCTTTCTGATTGTCTTCCTGAAAACAGACCCTTCCCTTAAGGATAAATTTCTGTCCTAAGTTGGAGAAGGGTATCCAGTTGAGATCCAGTGTCTTGATGGAAAAAAGAACCAATGGATCCTGTAGTAGAAAGGACTTTGCTGCATATTCTGCATGTACTTGAAACTCATTTGCTGAGACAGATTTTATGTTCTTTGTACGACCAAAAATATTACCAACTATTTTGCTTCCTCAGGCTCTTTATAGCATGTGTATATATATATTAAAGATATAGTTACTGTCATTAAGCAATTTATTTGTGATCTTCGTAATGTCTTGGTTTCAAACAACTGTGGAGATAATAGCTTTAGCTAAGAATTCCAAACACTAGAGCAGTATTAACAAGTCTGAACTGCTAGCTGGTAATGATAAAAAGTGCATATAGTCTGTCCCAGGAAAAGACTAATAATTTCTTATATTAAAAAAAAAACTTGAGCTACAGTATATGTATAAAAGCTGTCAATTTTGAGAGTCAAATGCTTCCAGCATCTTACAAGGTTTCGTTGCTTGTTTAAGGACTGTTTTGGGTTTTTTTTAAAGATAACACAGATAAATTGACTTGGCTTTGCAGTTTAAAGAAAGTGCAGAAATATTGTTGTGACTTTTAAACACTTAATCATGTTCTTTATTTATTTTGCTAGAAGAGTGGATTAAGTTGAGAGTTCAGAAAATTTCAGTTGAAAATTGCTTTGGAAAATCAGTTCAGTTAGAGTTTCAGCATGCACTTGGGAAAAAACTTTGTAATCATAAGTCAAAGGAATATTATCCCTTGTTAGTTTTAGTTAAGTTCTACCATATCTTTTGTGTCCATAGACAAAATTAAGAGATAAGTAATTTTTTTGCAAACTTAGATTGTTTGACTTGCTTTAAACTGTCAAGTTTTCTCTCTGTCAACACTCTCAAAAAGTTAACTTTGAAAATTAAATTCCTAGCATGCTTAAAATAATAATCTAAATTTTGAGACATTAGCTAATAAGTTTTGACAACTGCTGGTTACATTTATTCATTGACATTGTTTTAAGCTAAAATATAAACCTCCTTCCTTCTAGTACTGTTCCACTGGGATCTGATCAGATTCTTCTACGGGGAGCTCAGCTGAGAAATACTCAGTGGGTTCATGGGATAGTTGTCTATACAGGACATGACACAAAACTTATGCAGGTTTGTCACTTGGATTTCTCTATATTATCTGTTTTGTTATCCAATTATATATACAGCACAGAAAATCCTTTCAGAAAACGTGGCTAGATTTAATATAGTAGTTAAAATGTCAGTAAGAGAGCATCTTTCTTGCAAAGTAAAAGCAATAAAAATAAAGAAATTCCTTGTTGTTATTATTAATTACTTTAGCCACAAAGTAGTTTTTTCCTTAGTAAGCATATTTGTTGATTCTATTTTGTAACGTGTATTTTGAAAACCTTTATTAGCAAGTTGGATCGCTATAGTTTGCCTGTTCATTTTTATTTTTGACTGCTCTGAACACTGTCCTCTTGTGGAGCTTTCTTTCAAGTACACAGGTAAGCATTCTTGCCAGAAAACAAAGTAAATAAAGTAAAACTTTATTTGAAAAATGAGAAGGGAAGAGTACTGTTCTCAGATGATGAAATTACTTTTCCTAGTGTTGTTTGAAATATCAGAACTGAGATGCAGTTGTTGTGGAAAAAAATAATGTGTTCAGATTGGTCATGCACATCTCTTAGTTTATTGCTTAGTTTACTGTTAGCTGTTTCTGTTCTGAGTCATCTGTGTGATTGTTTACACTGCTTTTTACACAAATATAAAACTCCTAATTCATGGGTTTATTAAGATGCTTTTTTATCTTCTTTGAAGTGAAACAGTTATGCCATTTATGGTGATGATACATTTGGCTGAATATCTAGGAAAGGGTGCAGTAACATGTAATTTAGAAAGTGAGAACTGTGTGTACCTCTTCTAATATCTAATAGCCACTGTTGCTTCTTTGTCTTTTGCAGAATTCAACAAGTCCACCTCTTAAAATGTCTAATGTGGAACGAATTACAAATATTCAGATTTTGATTCTGTTCTGCATCCTTATTGCCATGTCTTTGATCTGCTCTATTGGCTCAGCTATATGGAATCGAAGACATACTGGAAGAGACTGGTATCTTGATCTAAATTGTAAGAAGTAAAATATTAATATTTTAGTGTTCAGCTGTCTTTCATATTTGCAAAGGAGGGTGATTACCATCCTTTACATGGTGTGGTTTTATCATTCATGCTTTATTGGTTGTTGACTAAAATCATTAGGCTACATATATCACAACAGATATAAAATTGATCTTACTGTGCCATCTGAGCTCTTGTTAAATTCAAGAAGGGGAGCTTTGCCTCTGCAGCTCAGCAGTGTCTGCATCAGCATTCCAGTGGTATACACAGTCAGTTCCACATCATCAGACTAAAGCCATTTTCAGCTATTACCAATGGATTACATTTAAAGCTGCAATAATTTTTCTGAATTTTTAAGCTCCCTCATCCCAGGAAGTGAAGCTGTGGCTTCATCATTTTTACTATGCAGGGGTTTAACTAATTATTGGCTGCCAACATCAGATCTTAGCAGACTGCTCTTAAAGATAAAACGGGCACAAAAGAACATGTTTAACGTATTTTGGCTATCTGTACTCATGGTGTATGCAAGGCAATGTGATGTTACAGGGGCCTTGCACAGTAACATGCAACATACTGACATAATTTGACATAATTTGACCCTCAGTGAGGCAAGATTTTATTATACTCTGTGGTCGATTATTAGTGTTTTCAGAATTTCTTGCAGTGAGCCTACAATATTCTTTACTTAGGCAGTAGAGCCAGAAGTAAACTTTATACTCCTGAAACAACGGTCCTGATTACAAAGAAAGCTGTTGAATTTAGTTATCAAAGTAGAAGATATGAGATGGTTTGGTCAGTTTTAAAAGAAAAATTTTAGAATTTGAAGGCATGCTTCTAAAGTTTCTGTGGAACAAAAGTTATCTGCAGATACAGATATCTGCAACTTATATTTTGATTGTCATCTTGAGGTGGAAAAAAGTGAAATCGTAATCGTAATCCCTCTTTTCAGTGTGGATTGTGTTTTGTTTTTTTTTTTGTGGGTTTGTTTGTTTTGTTTTTTTTTTTCCTAATAAATGTAAACATTTTCAGGATACAGTGGTTAGCTCAGTAATGGGGCAGTTCAGAAGCTTTTGGTTCTATTCCCAAAGAAAAAAACGTGAAATAGTGGCCACTGATATTTTGTGTGTTTTTCAAGTGAATATCCATGTTAGTTTATTTTCCAACATAAATCCCCAATTAAATGAAATTGTATTGGTTTTTGTAAGGTATGTTCTTTAAGGCTTCATTCAGCTCATAGTTGCTCTTATACCAGGTACTTTTAATATGCGAGAAGCAATTTTATCCCCCTTTCTCTTTAGTTATTTATTTTTTATGTGGCAGTGAAATAGATTCCCAGTAGTGTCCTATCTTTCTGAATACTGTTAGTAATTAGTTAGAACAGCCTGTTTGTTGCCTGTGGATAACTTTAAGAAAGTGTTATGTTAACAATAAATATTATTTTTATTTACAGGTAGCAGTAGGTATCAAACTTCATTTAATTCAGTAGTGATTACTGAGGATATCAGTGGCACTGTGAATGTTAGCTCTCAGCTCTTTCAGACTTCTACTTCATTTGATACTGAAATTGGTATTAATGAAAGTATCCAAAATCTGCTCTCTTGGATCCTAAAGTAACAACCAGATCTTGTTCCACAGGCAGTGGAAACATGTCTAGGGCAGTTTGAGAGAGGTTTGAATACAGACAGGCAGGTTACAGCTTTGACACTTTTGCTGTACTGGAGAGCAGACCGCTATCTCCAATTTGTATCCTCTCTGAGGTACTACTACTAGAGTTATCTAAAACTTTAGAAGGAAAAGGTAGTATAAAATTGCTTGTTATATATGTTAATATGTCCAGTTCTTTCAGAGCTTTCATTAAATTATAATTCAATATCTTTTATATGATGTGAATTTACCTTTTTCATAGAATTTTGGTGGGTTGGAAGAGAGGAATAGGAGGGTGTTCCACTCCCCATTTCCCCCTTTTAAAATGTAAAATTCTAATTTAGTGTTTAGAATTCAGTTATTATATATAGATATTCCCAGGTTATGATCTTAAAATGTAGCGAAGGAAGGAACAGCTGGTAAGTTTGCTTTTCAGAAGCAAACTAAATTTGCTCTATAAATTTGAACTCCACTTTATAATAAAGATCCTTAATTCTTATGAAGGTCATATTTATAAACAAGTGATACTGTAATTCTCAAGTTTATTCTTAGAACATGTTATAAATCAGCAGTTAATGCAATGCTCTGAATACACTGTATATACATACTTGTAAGAATGGCCTTAATACTTTTTTTTATTGGATTTGTGTTTTGGCAGATGGTGGAGCAAGCAACTTTGGATTGAACTTTTTGACTTTTATCATTCTCTTCAATAACCTTATTCCAATCAGTCTGTTGGTTACACTTGAAGTTGTTAAATTTATCCAGGCATATTTCATAAATTGGGTAAATATTACTTTTACAATATGCATTGACTTCTAAAATCAGTTGGTTTACTAGTAAGTGAAGTAATTGATTGTCTATGTGTAATTTTTCTCAGGCTTTTCCTTAATGTAAATACTTAAGTACGTGATTTATTTATTTTTATTGGGATCTGAGAAGGTAATAATAAATGGGTTTAGTTAGTACTTCACCAAAATGCATTTTTGGAATATGTTTTAACGTTCTCAATATTTAGGTATCAGTTTCATCCAGAATGATAAGAAGAAGGTGTTTTGCCCTTCAGTGGAGTTTTTTTGTTCTATTTCTTCTTTCTAAGCATAGCCCATGGTTTGTGTTGGTTGGTTTGGTTTGGTTTTTTCTGGTACTTTGCTGACTTTTACCACCACTGTAGCTTAATGTTGTTTGTTTTGTTTTGTTTTTTTCACAAAGCCAGTGTCTTTTAGTATTATCTCTTAGAAAATACATAAAGATTATTTTGATATCCAACACCCCCCCCCAAATTAAATGGGGAAAGAAAAGGGCTTACTTTGGGGTGGGATTTTCCTTAAAGCCATGGAAGTGCTTGTAATAACATGTCTCCAATTTTTCCAACTAAAAATTAATTGTATCATGTTGAACTCTTTTGATCTGGTTTGTTGATCAAATGTGTGCAATGGATTTGTGCGTGTGAGATATGATGACATGCAGATACAGATAAAAACTTATGTGGAGTAGCAGGTGAAGTGTTTGCTTTATTTTAAAAGTTAAATTTTTTTGTCATCAGTCGGCTGGTTTTGACTTCTTCATTTCTTTTGTGCTATAGAACAGCTTCTTGATGTTCCTTTATGTTTTGTTTTATAAAATAAATACTTATCAGAGGCTCACTCATTTTGTATGTGTAGATTGGGAACTGTTTATACAACAAATCTGAAAGATTTTTTAGATCCCCCCTTCATTTAATGTCACAAGAGTTTAGTTGTCTTTAATCCTAATCTGGGATTTTGGACATTCATATCTTAAACGTTATTTTTTTTGTGTGTGCATATCATATTGGTATAGATTTTTTGTTGGTGGTGTTTTTTTTAAAAAAAAGCCAATAAAAAAGGGGAAAAAAATGACAAACATAAACCCACAACACTTATAATGTACCATACCTTTATCGTGTTACCTGAAATTTTTCTTGATGCTTTTATCTCAAAGTGTATTTGTCTTGCTATTCAGAAATTAATGGTTGTGCATGTAATGTAAATTCTCTTAGGTGTTACAATGTAATATTTCTTCTTGCTCGTTGCTAAATCTATTTTTGATGCATGAATACAACATTTTTTCAGGAATGCAGTTCACTGGAAATAATCAGGGTAAAATCTTGAAGAATCATATAGTGTTTTGTTTTAATTTTTGATCCTGGGGTCTCTTGTAAGTGATCTAATGTGTCTGTGGCTTCCTGTGTTGAAATAATCATAAGTAGATAATACTATATAATAATAGATATTCATGTTAGATCTGCTCTTTTACACTTTTTCTATTTATGTACTAGATTTCTCCTAATAAGTTCAGGAAGAGTAGTTTTTAATTTTTATTATTATTATTTTTATTTGTAGGACATTGATATGCACTATGAACCTACAGACACTGCTGCAATGGCTCGTACTTCCAATCTCAATGAAGAGCTTGGACAGGTAGTAAATTGAACCAGTAAAAAAATTACAGGTTCTAACTTGTGCATTGAAATTATTTGTGTGTTGGTTTTGGTTTTGTGGATTTTCTTTTTTTTTACAATCTAAACTATTAAAATAATTTGATTCATTCCAAAAAAACTTCTGTCCTTTCCTTTGTCTTTTCTTATTTCTATTATCTCCATGTCGTCAGATACTTTTAAATCCACATTGCAATATGTGGGTGTTAAATTTTTGATACCAGTCTTAAATTAATAAACACTATGTATTAATGTGCATGTGGTAATTGCAAAAGGTCGAAGTGTATCATTAAAGTAAAAAAATCAGAGGAATTCTGAGCGCTAAGGCTGTCTGCCACAAAAATTTAGTTTCTCTATGTATCGCATACATTACCATACTGTGTATACATACTGTGTATACAGTATGATAGTATGCATCTTCAGTATGTCTATTTTTTCACTTGCTCTGCCTTGTTCAGAAGAAACGTTGGGTATGCTCTAGGACTGAATCATGGTTATATGCATTCCCTCTTTTTTTGCCACTGAAGATTGGAAGCAGTGAAAGGAACGAGGGCTCACTACTGAATTAAGCCTTGGAAATTTGGGCTTAATTCTTCATTTTGCTTTAAAATTCTATTTTAATGCTATAAAATCAGAGTTTTACAAGACATTGCTCTTTGTATGTCCTTCATTTTATGGAAATACAACTTTGTAGAAGTGTGTCTGGGACACATGTCATGATTCCATAAGCAGCAGACGTTGTATTTGCTGTTTCAGCCAATTACATTTGCAGTCTTCCTTTAAAAAACATGCTAAATAATATGCTTTCTGTTACACTGACAGGTGATGGCAAACAGATTCTGTGGAAAAAAATATTGCATGCTCATTTAATTGAACTGGTTTAGACACACCTGAATATGTATTCTTATATTTCCTAACCTAGAAGTTTTCATGACTAATTCCTTATTGCACAGAAATGTAAAATTTGGTTTTAGCTTTGCAAGAACAATAAATAATAAAAGAATTGTAGCCATATCGCAAACAGGTCTTAGGTACTGAAGAGATTTGGCTTTTGGAAAAACAGTAGCTGCAGGTTAGCAAGTTCTTTCATTGGTCTGTGTAGAGGAGCATGAGATCTTTGCCTATTGGGTTTAAGGGGTCTGTACAGTAGCATAAAATTTTGTTCTCTTGCTGGCCTTAAAGGGGACTGCAAGTTCCTCTAGTGGGGAAGAAACTCTTGAATCTTAGCTTCTGTCTCATTTTATACAATCTGTGTTTTCTGTCTGCAGCTACTTAATCACATTGTCAGACACATCCCCTTTTTGACTTGAACTTGCCTTTTTAAAGTTTCTCATCAAAGTTTCCTTCACCACAAAGATCTACTCAGACTTCCTGAATTCTCCACCTTTAGTATTTTGACAGATTCTTAATTTGAGCAGTTTTTTTGTAGGGAGACAAAAGGATTCTGCTAACAAAAACTGTCTTCTCTGAAGTATGAGAAGGCTGCACATAGTGAAGAGAAGATTTCTCCCAAGAGATCTTCAGGTTTTCAGAATGTTGGAAAAAACAAATGAGATTTCTTAGTTGCAATTCCTGCTTTTCCATTCGCCCACACACAAAATATTCTACTAATAGATAGCCTTATTAGTTCCATGTATAATGCAGTTAATTCCTAATTAAGAATACTGGGATTTTTTTGGTAATGATAAATAAATTCTAATGAAATAAAATTGAAAGTTACCTTTGATTAATAGAGTCTTTGTTTCATCACAAGCCATTTCATCATATGTTAATGTTTTCTTAATATTAGGTTTGAACTAAATTTAAATAGATACATTCTTAAAGTACTTTAACTAGTAGGTTCTGAAGAAGAAGGATTTAAAATGTTAGGGAGATAGGAGACCTGGACTTAAGTAGAAAGGAACATGTTTCTCTTATTTCTGCAAGTAGGTATTTCTGAACTCTTGGGTTTTTACTAATGTTTTGGCTTTAAGAAGATAGTTCTGTGTCAAAAACAGGAGTTTAGAAATGCTTATAGGTACTTTTACCATATTGTATTTTGTCTGAAATATATTTTACTAGCAAAGCCATTGCTCTTCACTACTTTCTTGCATTGAAACTGTACATAGAGTAAGAGATAGTTAAGTGTACCCACCATGCAGTGGTGGGAAGCAAGTTAGGAAGCAAGTTCGAGCTTCCTAACATCTTAGTTGATTGCTGTGTTTGGAAATGGGTATCAGGACTGTGCATCTGCCACATTTATGTGCTGTATCTTTTGTTTTCTATAAACTATGAATATTGTAGAACTGGTAAAAATATTTAGTGTGGTGATAGTCATAAATTGTAGTAGATAAAGAACTGCTGAATGTTAATCCTATAATGGATTTTATCATTCATCTAGGTCAAATACATATTTTCTGACAAAACGGGTACCCTGACATGCAATGTCATGCAATTTAAGAAGTGTACTGTAGCAGGAGTTGCTTATGGGTAGGTATTTTTGTATACTTTTATCTGTGTACCTTTCTTTTCCTCTGCCTGTGCATATGTCCCCGTGAATTAACACTAACATGAAACTAAGTTTACACCTGTTAAAATCTACAGCTAGGAGTCAGTTTGTGACTATAAAATCGTACTTATAAGAGGCATTATCACATCAGCAACGTTATCTCCTTTGGCAAACAAAAATCAAGTTTAGATACCAAAGGTTTACTGTGGTAACAAAACTTTAATATGCATGCTTTTTCTGTCTCTCAGTCTGCTTAATGTTGTTACTAAAAGAAGTGTTCTGTCATACTTGCAAAAACTTACAACATTGCCCATGTTTCATGTTTTATGTAGGCACATGCTCTTGCACTAAATAATATGCTTGATGAACAAGAATTTGTATACGATACTATAGCCACCATCTAAGTGGCTTTTATGAATACTGTTGTAGCAGCCTAACTCCAAAAACCAATGTCTGTATCAAGAAATCCCTCCAAATAAATGCATACAAAGCATTTTGCTGTTTGTTAGCAGTTGCAGCCATCTCCTTCAGCCGAGTTTATAAAAACCTCCAATTTCTAAGACTGTTTACTTGAAAAAAATCATTACAGGAGTAAATAGAGCAGATTGTAAATGCCAGTCTGGCTTACCAGTATGTAAGATGCCAATCTCAGAGCATGCAGTAGCAGATATCTAGACACCTCTAGAACTGGGCAGAGCTCAGGCAGGGCTTATGAAATTTAGTGTTGGTCTTAACACTCAAGGTGATGATTTGGCTTTTGAGTTTAATATAGGCTTTCCTTTTTGGAAAAACTTAGATCTTCAATGCATTAACCATGCATTACTGATGCTTTTTTTTAATTAGCAGTTGCAATAAAATACAATTCTAACCCTGATATTTCAAATATATACACAGACATGCATAAATATAGAGAGATCAATTTCAACCACATGAGCTAACATTGTGATAGCATAGAAACTGCTCTAAGCTAGCTATTTTCAAATTCTTTGTATCCCAGGGTTTTAAGATTTAAAAAAATACATTTGTGATAATGGCACTTAAAATTAGTATTTGATATTTGCTTCATTACATATCCTCACATGAAGTTGGTATAGCACAAATTTTAAAATAGTCCCGTTAAGAAATCTAAGTGTGAACGCGTGTTTTTCTAGTACAAAACTCTGGTCCACTATCAAAATACTCGAGGTACCTTTAAAACTTTTTTTAGTACTTTAATTTCATTAACTTCTTTTTTTATACTTGATCCAATTTTTTAGCCTTTGTATTTCTTTTTACTCTCCCTGTTTCTATTCTTCCCTTACTCCTTGTGCAGCCATTGCCCTGAGCCTGAGGATTATAGTGTTCCTTCAGATGATTGGTAAGCTCTAAGTCATTTAGTATGATGTGGTTGTGGAAGATTCAAGCTTAAAACCAGTGGGTTTTGGTTTTTTTAGAAACAGAGCTATGTGTGAGATCTTCAACTCAAAAGTTCTTTTAGCTTGAGATTGATGCAGACCAACAGAGTCTTAAGTGAATTTATATCATCAGAATTCTATGATGTTGTGTACTCTGGAATAGAATTGGTAGTAGTGTCACTGAGGTATAATACAGTTATTCTGCTGACTCAGAACTGATTATTGGAGAGAAAGTTTTGTCATTTATTAATGTAGCTGGATTTATGGTAACTTTGATTACACTTTTCTACTGTTGCCTAATAAAAGTTTACTAATAATCTCTAACAAGTTTGAAAAAAGTTCCATATATGAGGATGAAAAAATATGTGGGAAGTTATTGTTAATATTTCACTTCTATGATATAGAATATTAGCACTATATAGTTCTCAACTGAAACTAAAACACCCAAATATACTTGGGACCAAGATTCATCTCTTAACAAATACCTCAGGAAAGACTTAAGTCCTGGCTTCCTTTCTGCTGTCATCTGCATGATGCCTTTTTGCTACTTCTTCATACTTTCTTAAGCTGAATATTTGCAATACCGTTCAAAATAAGGTCAGATAGATTGGCAAGATGTTTCTTACAGAGTTGTACAAGTTCTTAACTGTGCACAAGTGGCTTTATTAAAATAATGCAATGCTTACATGAAATTAAGTATGCTTACTTCTATTTATGAAATAAGACTGGTTTTGACTAATACACATGAAAATCTCTACAAGCACATCTGAAATGGATAAACTGATGTCTGAACAGTAGTTTAAAACACTTCTGTAAGCAATTAATATCTTGTAAATACTGATGAAATAAGGTACTTGATTTTCGTATATGTAAATCTATTGTAATTAATAAAGTCTGTTTATGACAGTAACATTTCTAGTCCTGAAGTGCCTGATGTGCTGAATTCTAAATCTTCTAAGTCCTTTTTTCTTTTTTTGGAATTAGAATTGTTTGCCAGTTTGACACAACATATACCTGCAAATATTTTTGAGTCTATTTAGCACTGAAAATCTGGAAAATACGTTGAAGTCTTTCTATCAGAAAGCTTTAAGTAAGCAAACCTTAAACCCTAGACTCTGTGCAAATTTAATAGATCTGAAGTTATTAACATTTGGTGTGTACTGTGTATTTAAAAAAAAAAGTCTTGGTGAATTAGGATACTTAAAATTTCTCACTTTAATAACAGGTTTCTAGAAAAAGTAGTCCTTGAGTGGTTATACAGGGGAGGTACTGCCATTTTATTTTCCTTCATGGTCATGCAGTACTAAAACAGATCACTTTTATTTATCACAGAGGATCTTCAGACTACCTTTGCATATGGCTTATCCTTTAACTTAAATCACTGAATCTGTTTGTTCTTCTAAGATTATGGGAATCAAGACAAGATGAAATGAAAAATTAATAAATGCCTTTAATTGGGTTGGCTTTTCAGCACTGCTTTGTTTCATTTAAATTGAAACTCATCAAGATTGTCTCAATACTCAAGTCAGATGCAATAATTTGGTTTGCTAGAAATACCTACATTTTTGAGCTCCCAGCTTCAGCCAGAAGATAGTTGTGCACTTTGAGAGATATTAGTGTACAACTATTTCTCCACAACAATATCCACCTTATATCTGTTCAGTCCTTTCCTACTTAACCATTGTTGCTGTGTCATCTTAATCTATCAGTTTACTAGATTCCTTTTTTGGTTGTGAGTAGTAGAAAACAAATCCTCCTCTTGCAGATTTTCCTGATGTCTAAACCCAGTTTGCTTACTCTTTCAGAAACTAAAATTTCTGCAAACATTGCAAACCTATTCCAAAACTCCTAATTTCTCAAAAGAAATGTGATCTCTTTGATCATATCTTGTTCTCAGTGTCATCAATAATCTCATTTCAGTAAGCCACAGTCTTACATTATAGTTTTATTTTTACTTCATACTGCATTACCTGAAGTCAACAGAGAAACTTCCCCGGATTTAAGTGCATTTACATAAATTAGTGTTTCTTAAAATTAGATAAACTTCAGAGATATGAAACAAGCTACCTTTTCAATACATTTTCTCACAGTATGTGATTGCAGCCTTTATTGTAACAGCTACAGATGAAAATTTGTGTTTGACCTTAGCACAGTAGTGTGGATAATTTGTGTATGAATTGTTAAGAGTATGTTAATGATGATCTCTTTTCTACTTAATTATTTCTAGGCAAGGTTCACAAAATGGAGAAGAAAAAACATTTAGTGACACATCATTACTGGAGAATCTTCAAAGCAATCATGTAAGTTATATACAACCAATTACCATTGTTATGTGAAGTTAAAACATTGCTTTCAGTAGGCCAAAAGATTATGCCCTTTGAAGGAAAATAAATAAATCACATTTTACACAAAATCAGCACAACCTCGTGAATACTTACTATAATTGTTTGTTGTCGATTTTTGTTCATTACATCCAGCTCCCTCCCCCACTTTTGGTTTTTTGTTTTTTTTTTATTTGGTTTGTTGGTTTGTTTTTTGTGGTATGATTCAGATGACTGAAATAAAATAGTCTACGTTTTTCATTCTGCAATTGTTCCAGCATTGATTATGCTGTTCATATGATGTGATGTTGGACATCAAACCTTTCAGGATTAGTCAAGTTAAAGTACTATCCTGACATGACAGTATTTCTGTACTTAGGTTTAGACAACAGTCAGGCATTAACTATATACATTGTTTATGTGTAAACACTTCCCTGAGGTTAGATCATGAGTTCAGACAATGAAATGAATCGGGCATTCCAGAGGCTAGCATTTGCTCCAAAGAGACAATACATTTCACAGAAGGTTAATGGCTTAGTTTATGATTTGACTTTCTGTTTGTCATTTGTACAATAAATGTTTTTGCCTAGTCCTAACCAAGAATATCTACCCTAAATAGTGTAACTGTTCTCTTTTTGAAGACTGTTAAATAGATTACTCTCTTCTTTCCTTAAATTTTGTCTTCCCAAGTGGGTAATTTCAGGGTAACTAGCAGACTGAAGCATTTTGTTCAAAGAAATGGGGCTAGACACCTGAGTGCAACTCTTGAGCATGTCTAAAGCAGAGTGGGCCATTTTAACTGCACAGGCCATTTTCAGTGCTAGTAATAGATTGCAGGAGGAGGCATTGTCCTGTTACTGCTGCTGCCTAGAGAATCGGTGTGTGGCTGGTTGAATCTCAAAAGTTTTCTAGTAGATGGGAAGTATTAAGTATATTTAATATGAGCATACAAGCTGTAAAAACACATGTGTATACTTCTTAAAGCTAATCTTTTAGACAGACATTCAAAGACCAGTTTCATCACTGTATGGTAAATATGTTCTGAAGTGCTTTGGAAAAGCATCTGTAATTCAGCATTCAGTGTACATCTTTGAGAATCTGAGGGCCCTCAGTGGAAGAGAACATGAACCTTCAGGAACCTGCTCCCATTAGTGTTTCTGCACTATGGAATTAAATTGGGTATTCAGAGATTATTGTAATTTATAGAGTAATTGTAATGTTATCTTCATTGTTCATGTTCTTAGTCTGCTACTAATTTGAAATATTATAAATACGCTACAGTTGAGATGGCAGCTGCTTTGAACTTCTTTAGGGGGAATGCTGGGGTTTCTTTTGAACAACCATTCAGGAGTCAGTTCATTCATATTGTAAATTTCAGCTGTACTAAATAGGTTGTTAGCTGTATTTGTCAAAACCAATCAATTGTTTTGATTTATATACACTCTCTTCCCCTGTTTTGGCTAAATAATCTAAAATCCTTTCAGCTTTGTAGGCTCTGGAGTGCCTAAGACATTAATCTAAATGTCTTTCTTTTAAAAGCTGTCTGTCTTGCCTTGCAGCATTTTCCACATTTTTGGGGGTTCAGTTGCTTCATCTTTCTAAAAGTTTCTATAAAGTGTTGTCAAATATAGTATTATACAAAAATTATGTATAAGAGTATTTTTAGTAAAATAGACATCAAAAGAAAATTCAGTGAATAAAGTAAAATTATTTGAATACAGCATTCGGGCTTACTTTCCTTATAAAATGCTTATTTTAATTATTTTATGTTCCTGGTTATCTCCTTTTCTTATGACAGCAGGTGCTTCTAAATTCTGTCTATATAGCCAGTATTGAAATATAGCAGCAAGAAGTTTCTCTGTATGCTGAAATTAGTGTACAGATAATGTCTGTTTTGTTTAGTTATTGGTAGTTTTTAAAGGAGAGGAAAAATCTTTAATTATTTTCATTTCTTGACTATTATTTGTCTTTATTATTACATTTCAGTTATCTATTGCTTAAATGATTAATCACACTCTTTTTTATTCATTTTGGTGGTGGTGGTGGTGTTTTTTTTTTTTTAGCCAACTGCACCTATAATATGTGAGTTTTTGACAATGATGGCAGTGTGTCATACAGCAGTTCCAGAAAGAGAAGGTGACAAAATTATATATCAAGCAGCATCTCCAGGTGAGACTCAAGTAATGGAGTGAACATATAGTATTCTATAAAGTCAATAAGCAAATTTTATTCAAAGTTTATTGCTTTTTAAATTATATTCCAAAATGAAAAATTAAAACTTGGCTCATAAAAAGACTTCGTGTCAGCTAAAATCAGTTTTGTCAAAAAAATATTCAGACTTTTCTAGTTTGCTTTGGAAAATATGTATGGATGTTCTGTGAATTATGTAAGGGCAGATGGTGATTAACCATACAGCGGCACTTGTAGGTTGTTGTTAGATTGCTGTGGAAATCTGAAGGAACTGCTTAAATGCAAGTAAAATTCAAACCAGGACACAAATAAACGTCCTTGCTTTTGTGAACTTGTAACAGTAACCATGGTATTGGTTTAGAACAAAGACTATGTTTGTAACCAAAAATGAAAAATAAATATTTTCAATAGGATAAAAGTTTTGATAAGCTCTACCAGAGACTGAGAAAAGATTACAATGCAATGTCTGTTTCAAACCTTCTGCCCTTCAACAACTGGAAGGGCAGATGTAGATCCATAAATAAAGTTAACTGGGCCATGGTAATGTTTTACTGGGCATTGTGAGTAAATTCCGTTCAGGTGTCCAGAGCCATTTGGAGAGAACAAGTGTTTATGGGAGACTAGACTTTTGCTTGAAATGTTTCCTGAACGCAAGCACTGAAATTATCTTTTATTTACAGGAGTGATAATCACTCCTCTCTTCTAAACTTAAACAAAAAGGAATGTACAGAAACGTACCTTATCCAGTGCCCCACTGAGGAAGGTGCTTGCCTGCTTGCTTTAAAGAGGATGCTCTTGTTCTGAACTGAGAGGCATGTTCCTTTTGGGGGCTTATTTTCTCTGAAGTGAAAATTCATTTTTTCAGTTTTATCAGGAGAAACAAAGAGCTTTTTCCAGCATCACATCTAACTGTGAAAATCTATAAAGGGGAAAAAAAAAAAAAAAGTCAAAAGTAGAAAAGCTTGGACTGTGTCCACTAAATCATGAGGTAAGCTGTTTTCTGGTACATCTGCAGACTAACTAATTGACTTCTTGCAGATGAAGGAGCATTGGTCAGAGCAGCCAGGCATCTTCGTTTTGTATTCACTGGAAGGACACCTGATTCAGTAATCATAGAGTCTGTAAGTACATTGCAATAACGTTAACACTTGCTGTATTTACTCTTGCTGTATTAAGTAATTTCTGCGTAATTGCATCATGGTATATATCTACACAGATGTTTGGTTGAGAGTTTTTGTATTAATTCTCACCTTTTTCTTTAATTCTGCAGTTGGGACAGGAAGAAAGATATGAACTGCTAAATGTTCTGGAATTTACAAGGTAAACACAAAGTTGTGCACTTAGGTTGTGTGGCTTTTATCTCTGATATGAGATCATATCCGGCAAATATGTGATCTCTGTGGGAAAAACAGTGTATACATGATTAAGGTTGTACTTCTGGTTTTATTGTAATACATTTTTAGAGCTGTATTTTCTCATCTCCATCTTTTGGCTAATATTTTTCACTTTCGTGCAAAAAATGAAGAAAATTCTTGATCTCAAAACTTAAAAAGCAATTATGTGAAAAGACAGTATAGGAAAATATTTGACCTTTTAAATGTATTTCTGAAAGCCCTGGCACCGTATGATTTATTAAAAAATTTACATTTGGAGGCAGGGGAGAAGAATTCAAGGAAGTGTTATACATAATATATGTTTTTCTTGACCTTAAATATACTTTATGACTTGTTTAAATACTCAAGACTGAAACCCATTCTCTTTTGAGCAGCATCACCAGATCATTGGCCAGTTAGCTTTCTTGAAAACTGATTTTTTCACAACTTTACTTTCAATAACAATTTTCTGTCAAGGCTGTTGGAATTGCAAAGGTAGCCATAAGAAATCTAGATGAAGTTTCACTTGTTATATAAATTTGTGTAAATTTATCCATGTATGTCCTGTGTTCTGAGTGTTTACATAGACACATTGCTTTCTTTGGCACAGGATAAGGAAGTGATTCCTCTGTAGAGGAAGCTCTTCTTTTCATAGAACAATTACTTGTAATTGTGCCTGCAGAAAGTGATCCTTGTTTTCCTTCCTGTCCTATTTTTCCCTTGAGCTTAGCTAAATAAGCAACAATATGAAAATAATAAAATCTAAGGCAATACTGGAGAGAGAGATTGAAGATGTGTATTTATAGGTTGGGTGAAATGAGAGAAGTAATTGCCTATAATTACAATAATAGAATTAATAATGTGAAAAGATTTTAAAATCACAGGGGAAGAAAATAAGGCATCAGAAAGCAATTTTTATAGTTTTGAATGTATTTTACTGAGTACTTGCATTAAATGATGGGGGGGTTAAATGATAGAGCATATACTAGAAATTTATCAGATTTATGCAGTTTTTCTGTAGGCTCTTTCTGTTCTGGGAAGTTAGCAGTTATGTAGCACAAAGTGCATTGGTCTCAGTTTGACATCTTTGAAAGTTTATACTGCACTCGTGGAGGAGCAGTGGAGGATTCCCACGTTGTTTCTGATTTTGTCTTGATTTCATATATCTATTTAGACTTCTGTGTCAGTCAAAATTGGTTTTTATACAGTGGTACTGTTTAGGAGAATTGCTCTTAAACCTTAACGTTCAGAGGATTACGTTTTTTGGTGAATACCAATCGCCCAACAGGTTTTATAGCTGCTTCTGTTCTTATTCTGCAGTAGTTAGCTTTGCCTGGAACTGACTTCTTGGAAGCACTAGAGGTCACCCTTGTTCTGCAGCAAGAGAAATTTCGACACTAATACATAACACCATCTGTATGGGTAGGAGCACTTACCTCCAAAGAAGTAATCTGTAGCAATTAAACTCCTGAGTAAAGATTTTTCCAGATGTTCCAAATTTTTACCAGAAAAAAAATACAAACTAATTACTTGTCACCTTCCAGCACAAGCCAGATAAGACTCTTCTGCAGGTAGAGTGGCAACAATGTCAACACCTCTTAGGGTGGTCTTTCAGAGAAGTATGTTAGAGAAGTAAAACTTTCAGGTATGCTTAGTAGCATTGTCTTTTATGGTATTCCTAATTTATAGTGACCATAGGTGTGCCTGTGAAAAGAGAAGGAGTGGACTTTTACAATATGCTAGTTATATTTTGTTCGTAGCAAGGAAGTAGCTCTCAGTCTAACGGAAAGCAACTGATAATCCTTTATCAACTGATAATTCTTAGAATGTAGTGCTAATTTCTGTGAAGCAAGTAGCGTCTTGATAATTTCTGCTGAGTTTAGGTTTTCTCTGATAGATACTCTGCTCAGATGCCACAACTGCTGTGGTACTTTAAGCTCAAGGAAGTGTTGTTCAGACCCCCTGATATTTAGGGCTACCCATACTGTAAGGGAAAGAATTGTGCAGTGTTGTTGCCCATTGCTTGCATTCTGTCTGCTGCAGCCATCAAAAATAGAAAAACTGCAACTGTTTCTTGGGAGCGAGAACCAACACCTAGGGTATGTGTTTGTGGGGCAGGGGGAAGGAAAGCACTGTGTCATTTAAGGATCCATAAGCATAGAACGTCTTATGCTTACTGTCATCCCGGTGCTGACAACATGCACTGTGTTTTCACCTGGGCCAGTTGCAAAGCTGAAAGCATGATTTTAGTGTGTGATTCCTTATTTCAGTAAGCATAAGCCATGTCCACTATCATTGCACAAATTGCACATAAATCCTTGCATCAACATGCCATTACTAGCAGAGCTACTAAATGAGGTTTTGACTTGTATCTGCTTTTTCGCTTAGAGTAGTTAATTGAATTTTTATCACCAGAATTAGTTTCACTGACAAGTATTTCAGTATAAATGTAGTAACGATATCTTAGTATCTGGAGTATGTACTATCTATGGATTTAATGACTGCTTTTTATTTTTTTTTATCCCTGGGGCATATATCCACAGTCAAGCAGAAACCATCTGTGACAGTTGCAGAGTAGAGGTTCTTGTATTGTCACAATACAAAGGTTTACCCAGTCTGCAGATGTACAGAGATCACAACAGTGCTTTTGCAGGATTCCATAACATGCAAAGATACAGAGGCTTTCTTAATTCCTTTATTACAGATTACTACAAATTACCAATAGTAAAGCAAGTATATTCATGACTAATAAAGTACATTTCTACTTCAACAGTAGCAGCACTTGATAGTAGAAGCAAGTATATATTTGCATATGTTACAAGTTTGTACTAAGTTATCACTAGTGAGGAAACACACTTATAATCAGTTACCTATATGGGCATGCAAACACATTTATATAAATATATATATATTCTTGAAAATACTACAGGTACAGTGCTCACCAAATTGCTCCCAGGAGTGGGGTCTTAAAATTGATGACAGACAGAGTCACTTCATAAAGTGTGTTTCTGGTCATGGTTCAATAACTTGCCTGGGAGGTTCTTGCAGGGGTGCCTCTCAGAGAGAGGCTCCATTTCGGGTAAAAGCAAGTAATTTTTATTTGGTAGAGGTTTAAAATGATACAGGACACCACCACCTGGAGCAGTCAATAGATGCTGCTGCTATTTTCTGGTTTTCACCCAGGACAGCCAGTAGATGATGGTGTTTTATTTTCTCTGAGACCAACTTCTGTATTTCTAGACTTTTCCTGATCTTTCCGCCAGAATAAGTAAGCAGTTTACAGTTCCTACTTTCTGAGGGTATTTTTTCTTTTTTCCAGACTTTTCACCTTTCCAAACAATGAGTTGCAGTTACACTTGATTGTTATACACTTAATGATGTTATCTCAGGATGGCTCTGGTTTCTAGGTATCCAGCTGTACTTCAGACATGTCAGCTGAGCTTCTCAAGGATGTTTCTATTTCCCAGGCTGGCAGGCATTTTCTCTGTCAGTATTTCAGCAAACATCTTCTGTTTAAGTATTTTTCCCCTTATAACTGGGTCACCTTTATGGCTGCTCACATCACATTTATTGTGAAGAAAACAAAACAAAACAAATGGTCTCACACAGACAGTTATTTGTAGTAGTGCAATTTTGTGGTCTGTATTTCACCAGGAAAATGAATTAAAACTGTCACTGCAATGAAAAGGCTCACAAAAAGTTACAAGTCCTTGACAGTAAGTCCTTCTCATTAGCTTTTATTGCAGTTTTACTAAGAAAATATATGTCAGTCAAGATTCAATATCTGTCTTCATGGCTAAAATTTCTGAATGCTACAGGAAACATTCGGTTATTTTCCAGTATGTCTTCTGGAGATTGATAGGCAGCTGTATGCAGAACTTCAGAATTGCAATCTTCTGGTGTTGCAAGACAAGTACAAAACTGCTGAGTTTTTACCTGTAAGGGACATATATATCAAATTATTGTTTATGCAAACCCTAAATTACTATAATGCCTGAAGGTTCAGTTGAGGAAATGTGGAGGAAAGTGTAATGAATTTAAGTAGCAGCAGACCACATAATCCTGCCAGGAATCCTAGTGGATCTGAGACTTGCTTTCATTTTAGGCAATGTAATTGCTCTTTAGATGATCTGAATTTCTCAACTGTTGTCTAAACAGATCACCCACTGGACACTGTCTAAGGGTTTTAAGAATTCTGCTTATCTGAAATTTTTGGATTATATATGAAATGGGGAAAGAGTTGCAGTAGTTAATGCCTTTTTATGCTCTCTTGAACAATATTCACAGTTAAAATGTAATTTAATATTGCTGTTCAGGTTTCTGTACTTGAAGCAAAGTGCATGCATAGGTGGAATAGGAAAATATTTTCTCAAAGATACTCTTCAGTCAGTTACTTCACCAGTAATTATAAAAATCTTTCCTCCACTTGTCTCCATATATTCCACTTACAGGATGTTTTCCATAGTAGTCTGAACTTCAGGAACCATTCATAAAATAATGATAATTGATGTATAAATGGCATCCAGTTCCGTACTTCCATCTCTTATCATCTTGAATTTAAAGTATGCTTATTGGAGCACCTCAAAGGCAAGACAGAAAGCAGAGAGTCTTCTCCATGCTTCCCTCCAATTTCTACTTGTCATGATGACAAAAATAAAAAATACTTAAGACCTTTTTGATGACTGAAAGCTAGAGAGAGTTAAAGTGAAGCGAGCCCCTTTCCAGTTCTTAGCATGCTTAAAACTTTGCATGATGAATGAAGCTCTGGGATGACAATAATAGGATTGCAGCAAAAAACAGTGTACAAGGGACTCTGACTGGGAGAGAAGAAAAAGCTGAAATGGTCCATGATGGTGCATCTTTATGATATTGGTCACAAGTGCTTTGTGTTTTAAGATGCTTTTTAGTGATCCATAGACAGTATTCAGATAAAGGTGAAGATTCTCAGATTTGTTTTTATAGGGGAAAAAGACCTACAGAAGTACACACAGAAAAGCAGCATTCACTCTAATTATTAGACAGTTTTTCCATCCCAATCATGTGAGAACATAATACAAAATAGTTAGCCCTTACTACTTTTCCTTTGTCTCGTAGAAGATAGTTACTGATACTCTTAGGTAAAAATTGGTAAATACTTTTATTTATGAACCACTTTATATAGGGCATTTATTTCTCTTTTTCAGTGCTAGGAAGAGAATGTCGGTGATAGTTCGCACACCATCGGGGAAGTTAAGACTCTACTGCAAAGGAGCTGTGAGTTTATTCTGTTTTCACTGTATCAAAAACTGCTTACTACCAACACAAATACAAAACCATAAGGTTGTAATATTATGTTATGGGGGAAGGAACTTTACTATGTAGCTGTCAATGTGATGAAGTAAATACCTTTTTTACTAACTGCCATGTTCATCCTGTTCTTTGTACTGGACTAATGATGTTACACTTCCTGTTAATTGCTTCCTTCTGTACTCCAAGGAAGTGGATGAATGCATGGTTTACTCTATTAGTTACTTGCTGGACTAGCTGAGCATGAATCAGTAGGTAGAAATAGTAATCTCATCTAAGTGACTAGATGGGAATTTTAACCTATTGTTTGTGTTATGCCAGAAGTAATTTTTCCTGAAAGCAGTGTATGTGGGAAGATAGCTTAATCCTAATATATGTGGGAATGGCAGAGCTGCTAATTAGTTCTTGTTCTGTATTTTAAGTCAAGTTTGAGAGGGAGGGGTATGCAAATCCAGTTCATTAATAGTTTAGAAAAATGAAATTGATTCAATATAGATGTCCATTCTGGATCTTCTCAAGTGGAGAGAAGAAGCTATTAAAACGTTGTATATCCAGCTGACTACAAAAACCTGAGAATGGCAGCTATGAAACATTAATTTTAACTTCTAGGCTTGATATTAAAGAGGAAGATAACATTTTAGGAGATAAAAAGAATTCACATGAAGGAAAATAACAGCAAAAAATGTAGGAGAGGAAAAACTGCATCATAGTAGAATTTGTAAATTTAGAGACTGAGGATTTGGTGTGTCCTTCTTTCCTTTCTCTGAAATAAAATTAAATGCATTCATTTTTGATGCTGAAGTGAATTAACAGTGCTGCATATTTTTCTGTTATTTTCCTGCCTGATTTGAGTTGTCTACACAAAACCACCTCATTTTCCTTTTAAATTGTTCTGAGTTCATTTTATTTGTTTTGTAGGATACTGTAATTTATGACCGTCTTGCTGAAAATTCAAAATACAAAGAAATCACCTTAAAACACCTAGAGCAGTTTGCTACAGAAGGTGGGTGATAATATTAAATATAAAAATATGAAATTCAGTTACTGTTAAACATTTTAGTTTTGTGGTTTTATATTTCTGTAATGTTTTCTTCACGTTGTTTGAACATTGTATTTTAGGTAGTGAGTGCCTCCTAAAAAAAGATTTTCCTCTTCCTGAGAAGTTTCAGTAATAAGCTCAGGCTTAAAAACAGAACAACAAAAAAAACTAACAATGACAAAAAAAAAACCCACCCACACAGTACACAGTCAAGTCTTTTAAATAAAACTTACTTTTCCGGAGAGCAAACACATAGCACATTTTTTCTGAAGATCCATTTCCCATGATCACTGTCACATCCCACACACATTGAATGCTGTCAGGATAGCACACAGGAAGAAGTAGCCAAAGGAAAGATGCTTGGAAATGATGAGCATAGTGCTTTTAAGGTAGCTTTTTGCTGTATTATTTCTGACACCAGTAACAGTAATGGGAATCACCAGTGCTCGCTTTCCATATGGTGTCTTTTGGTGTCTGTTTTTTTACCAGTTGCTGAAGGTGGGAAACCCCTCCATGAGGGTTCATAAAAGTAGAATACTAAATAAAATTTAAAAGACTATGAAATTAAGATGATTGATACAAACAGACAGTTTTTTAATAATAGTGGATTTCACAGTGTACATGTCAGCAGGAAATCCAGAGTGTAGAACAGTCTGAACTCTTCATTTTTTTAGTACACTATTACTAGAACATTAAAATGATTTTTAATGTCTCTTAAGAAATAAGGTTACTGGAAAGCAAACTTTGTTATTTTCCTTCTAAAATATAATCTTACCTTTTGATAACTGATATCTAGCCAAATCTTTTTGTATCAGGAAAGATCTGTTTTTTCTGTCTGTCATGTGTGACTTCTCCAATTTTTGTTTTTCTTTTAATTTATAATGGAATTTAACATTTTGATTAATGTCATGGTTAGCACCTACAGTCTCTAGATTCTGTCAGTGAGAGCAGAAGAAAACCACTGATCTGTTTGTTTTGTTAGTTTTCCATATCAAGATTTCTACAGGAAACATGGTTAAGCCTTAAACAATCTTAGATTATCGAAGTTATAAATTATAGAATGAAGTTGGAAGCAGAACTGAAAAGAAAGAAACTTGACTGGTGGTACAACATGAAGCCTGAGATACACCCTTTGAGCTCTGTTTTTATGAGCTGATTGGCCAGTTTGGGGTTTTATAAAAGCCTAAATTGGATCAGTCAAGGAAAAGTTAGATGTGAAGTTAGTTTGGGTCATAAGATTGTATATTTTATTACAGAAAAGGTAAAAATAGATCAATAACTCCTATCCTGTGTGAACCAATATGAAAATTTCAATCCAGTTCTTAACTACTGTTCTCATTTAGTGGTACAAGTGATAGATTTTTCCTTAGCAGTCAGGTTGGACTGAATGACTCAACATAAAATGAAAAATTCCACCCGTCTCTAAAACCACTGTACATACGTATTACTATTAAGAAATTTATTCAAGTACTTTTTGTACCATTGGTTTTAACAGATGAAAGGATTTACTGTTCAGAAGAGTGAATTGCTAACCTTTTAAAAGCGTAAAACTCTGTCTAAAAAAAAAAAAAAAATTAAATGAAGTATTTCTCTCTCTCTGGAATCAATTAAAGAAATCAGTGTTTATTTTTGCATCAGACTTAAGTTGCAGGCTATGACGTTGCAGTTTCTCGTGTGTATCTTTTCATGTGGCGGTACAGTATGTCCTTGGCATTTGCTGCATGCTCTTGGTGCGTTGTTCAAAAATGAAGTGGTTAGCATGGCTGGCATTTATATTTAAGCATTTATTAATCTTGAGTGTTAATGCACTTGGATAAACAGGAAAACTGTGTCATTTTCCTGTGTTATTGTTCCAGTCTGTTAAGAAGCAGACTTAATGATATTACTGATATTTTGTTTTCCACTTTAAATTTGGAAGATTTTTTTTTAAATCAGAATAAAAAGAAGCTTTTATAAATCAAAAATAGAAAAATATTAGTCTGATCTAAAAAGAAAAAGCAGATGCCTAGAACAACTTGTTTGCTGATATTCTGCACACACTAATTTCTGTTTTCATTTTATCATCTGCATAAAATATTTGTGGAAATAGTATTGCTATTAGTCAGTCATGAATTCTTTTCATCCCCTTCACCTCATATTCATTGCTTTAGGCCTTGGTGGCATATCCTTATTATGCAAAGGAAAATAAGAAAGTTAGCTGATTTTCATCTTTAAGTTTATTCTTTAGGTTTAGATTGTGAGATGCTGTGTTCCTCTTGCTGTTCAGTAGCCAAGATATTAGGATTACATATGGTTTTCATCCTGAAGGTATTAAATTACTGTCTTACATCTCAGACACGTATGTATTATTTCATGCCCAGCCTCTTGATCATTTTGGAATTGCAGCTGGTGCTCAGTTGTAGACAACGGAAACCTGTGAACAGATAAAGATTGCATTTAGCCATCCCTGTTTGTAGTGCTGTTTGTCTCCTACAGTATAGTGGGCAAATGATCAAAGGCAGTAACTACCTTAGTCCTGATTATCACCCCCTCAAATCTACTTGTGTGCAAGTTGTGGCTTCATAAGGCATTTGGCTAGAGCAATGCTCTTCTGAGTATATAAAGAGTTATGCCAATTTTATGCTCTAGAAATCTTAGAATCTCACAATGTGTGTAAATGAACTGTTGGAATATTCACATTTGGCTACTTAAATTGAATGTAAATGTGTATTGTGAAAAAATAGATGTTTCTTTTAATTTTGTCATCTCAAATTCTCACTGTAGTGGTAAAATCGGGGTTTTTTTCTGAAGAAAGAATATCTAAGTATAAACTGCTCAAAGATTAAGTAAAATCTCCAAATGTTGCCTGTGCACACACATATTACTTCAACAATTTGGAAGGCTTAAAGAATCAGAGATGGGAAAATTAAATCTGAGCAAATTCAAAGTTGTCGTCTAGGTAGTAAATTTCAAACTTTAACTGAGAGTTTCCTAAGGATAGGGAGGAGAGCTGAAGAAGAGGATAGTTGTAACATTATGCTAATATATTTAACTTTATTGCTTTCCAGCATAGCAGCAATTAAGGTTGGGTTGTTTTGGTGGTTTGTTTTTTTTTTTTCAGAAATATAACTGTCCTGTAGTTGTAATGTTCCTAAAAATCTAATGTATATGTCTGCTTATAAGGTGTAATTTGGGATTGTTTCATGTTTTGTTTACAGTTTAAGATAAGTTAAAGCTTGTGTAGAATGTATTTATTTGTTCTCCTGAAGTATATCACCTGTATTACATTCTGCTACCTTGAAAGAGTTACTCTGTTGAATAAAATTCTCTATATATCACGTTTTTTTATTTTATCTATGTTTTTAAAAGTTCCTCAAGACATGTAGCAGTAAGAAAATGAAAATAAAATACATAATAAATTCAACTTTTAGTAGTTAATTATTGCAGGCATGTCAAGGGAGTAACAAATACTGAATTACACTTTCTATCTGCTTTCTCTTTAGGCTTAAGAACTCTGTGTTTTGCTGTGGCTGAAATTTCAGAAAGTGATTATCAGGAATGGTTAGATGTCTACCACCGTGCTTCCACAGCTCTACAAAACAGAGCACTCAAACTTGAGGAGAGCTATGAACTAATTGAAAAAGTATGTGTAGCTTTCTGGGGCATTTCTGGGGGGAGGGCAGGATAGTGTTTGTTTTGTTGTTGTTGTCCTTACTTTCTTTGCCATGGAATCTTGAATATTGTTGAGGAGTAAAATGCTTAGAAAAAAAAAGTGTCTTGCAATATACTGACAGCTGTGTCATATAGTCCTTGTAATGTAGAAGCCCAAAATGAAGGAAAGATTATTTTGGCACAGTTTTTGTACAAGGTGGCTACCTTGCTAGAAATATGGGGGTTTGAGTTGAAATTGTGGAAAGCTGTTTTTACAGGATTGCTATGTTGTGTCAAAACAACAGCTGCTCATTGTGTAATGATCTTAGAAACACAGAGTAGTTAAGGCTGGAAGGAACTTCTGGAGATCATCTAGATACAAATCCATGCTCAGCAGAGGGCTAATTTGCTTGCCCAGCACTTCGATGAAGTTTTGAGTATCTGCAAGGAGGGAGTTTTCGCAGATGTAGCATGCAAGGTTCTTTTTAGTGCTCAATTATTATATCTCCCTTTTTTTCTGAATTAAAATTTCTGTTGCTGAAGAATGTGACTATTTCATCTTCCCCTTTCACTTTTCATCTCTTGGGGGAAGATGGCTTCTCTGTAGGCCCTCTTTAGCAGAAAGCAGCCATGGAATCCCTTCTTTAGCCTTATTTTTTTCCCCATGTTAAACTCATCCTTCTTCCTCAAGCACTCATAGTAGTGTGCTCTGAGCCCCAAGCTATTTTTGTGTCCCTCTGCTAGGCTTGCTTCACTTTGTCAGCCTCTCTGGTACTGAAGGCCCAGAAAAGGTGGTAATGCCCAGATGGAGCCTCACAAAGAGCAGAGCCACAATCACTTCCCTTGAATTTCTGGTAACGCTCATGCTGGAATAGCCAAGCATGTGATTAGACTTCACTGCATCTACAAAAAAAGGCTCCTGTAGCTCTTAAATGTATAAGCAGAAGGAGTTCATGAGACCAATATTGCTTGAAATTTTGATACTTGGCTTTTGGGGGGCTTTTGTGTTTTTCCTTGGAAAGTATAAGAAAGATTACACTGATGAAACTACTTAAAATTCAGAGCCTCAAAAACCTACAGTGTTAATTCATGAAAAAGGAGAGTCAGGGTGTATAGCTTCAGGAACTTATGGGACTTCCAGTTTGCATAGATAAGCGGTTTATCAAGACATGGACAAGACAGTCTTAAAACCATGTAACTTTGTTAATGCCAAAGGCAACTCTTCTGCCATTATAATTTTTTTGTATTAGCTGCACAAGTACTTTCTCAGCATGTAGTATGCAAGCCATGCTGCAACTATGATTGCACACTATTAAGTTTATAATGGTGTCATTAACAGGGTTTTAGCTAGTTTTAAATGTACAGAAATACAAAGTATAAAACCAGCTATATTCACAAAAACCTTATGGATTTACTGCATGGGAAGTTAAAAGAGATTATAGTTTTAAGATGAGGATGAATTGGAAGGTTTGGCTTTTGGTGGGGTTTGTTTGGTTTTGGGTGGTTAGTTTTTTTGTTTGTTTGTTGTGCTGGTGTTTTTTTACATTATAAGTGAGAGAATACATAATAAAAGCATTCCTTAAGTCTTCAAATGAGAGACGTGTCCCCCTCAGGAAAAGGTAGCTGTTGCTGAACAAGCTACTGAGCTTGTGAAAAATTGGGTTAAGTTTTAGTGGTCACACTGTGCAGTTAGTCAAATCAGATTTTTTTTTATTTTTTTTTTTACATAAAGGAATGACCTGGAAGATCTTTAGTAGTTGACAACAAATGTGATGAATGAATTCAGAGACCATTAAAATAGTTGTAAATATGAAAAAATAAACTGAAGAAGCAGAAATATTACAACTGAATTTAAGCTGAAAAAGCTGCATGTGCTGAATATTTTATGTTCACAGAATCTTCAGCTGCTTGGAGCAACAGCAATTGAAGATAAACTACAAGACAAAGTGCCTGAAACCATAGAGACACTTATGAAAGCAGACATAAAAATTTGGATACTTACTGGAGACAAACAAGAAACTGCCATTAACATCGGTATTATATTTGCATTCATTTGATGGCTTTGTTACAGAGTTAGAAATAATAGAAATAGCTAAAGTAAAAATGCTTTCAGAACAGAAGGGTATCTTGTAATAAATAAAGTTATTCCATGGCATTCCAGAATTTAAATGTTAACTTAGTTTTTGTCACTGCCAGGAGGAATGTGAGGGAATGGTGAATTCTTCTTCTGTTAAAAGAGTAGCAGCAAGAAAAATTCTTGCTGTAACAGAATATGAAGGGTTAAAGGAGACCTCTGAAGATTATCCAAAGCAGGTTTGCCTGAAGTGGGTTGCACAGGACTGCATCCAAGTGGATTTTGAGTATCTCCACAGAAGGAGACTCCACAACCTCTCTTGGAAACCTGTTCCACTGCTCTGTCACCCTCACAGTAAAGTTTTTCCTGATGTTTATGTGGCACTTCCTGTATTCCAGCTTGTGCCTGTTGCCCCTTGTCCTATCAATGGGCACTGTGAAAAAGAGAGTCTGGCCCCATCCTCTTGACACCCACCCTTCAGATATATATTATAAGCATTGAAAAGATCTCTCTCAATCTTCTCTGGGCTACACAACTGCAGGTGTCTCAGCCTTCACTCACAAGGGAGATGCTCCAGACCCGTAATTATCTTTGTCAGCCTTCCATCGGACTCTCTCCCGTAGTTCCCTATCCCTCTTGAACTGGGAGGCCAGAACTGGACACATGATTCCAGATGTGGCCTCACTCGGGCAGAACAGAGGGGGAGGAGAGAGGAAGAAAAACAATTGCATTTGTGGGTTTTTATAGCATCTAAAATGAATTGAAAGTAACGGTGAGAGGGAATAATATTAAGAAAGCATAAGTATTCCCAGTTTCCCTTCTGTATTTTTCCTTTTTTCCAAGAAATGTGCTAGAGACCATAATCTTAACTATAGCAAAATAATTTGGATTGTACATTAAAGTGCTATAAACTTTAACAGTGATAAGAGGCTTCCTTTTATTCTTTCACAATAAGTTAGACAATTCATGGTTGGCTTTTTTTTCCTTATTTCAGTGGCTATAAATCTGTATTTTTAATTAATGATACACAAAAGCTGCATTTAAAATCTAATATTTTTTTGCATATGAGCATGTCATCACTTCCATGGTAGCCTTAAAGTGTGTCCAAAATAATAAAATATTTTGGTCAAGGGGATCCTCTTTAATACTGTTATCTAAGATTATTTTTGTTAGTACATTCAGGTTTGATGAAATACACTTAATGGCAGTAGTTTCACTTTACTAAAATGGTGATATGTATCTGTCTAGGCAGCCTGCATCATTAGTACATGGCATACATTTTGCTTAAAGCATCAAGAAATAAAAGAATAGGAAGATGTATATATATAAATTTTGTATGAAATGCAAATTTTCAATTGTTTAATCATTGATTTCACCAGGGGGAGTATTATTTTTAATTCTTTCTGTAGTTCTTTTACAGAAAAAAAAAATTGTTAAATTATAATGGATTTTGTGGAAAAAAAAATTGAAAACTAAAATATTTTTAACAGGTCACTCCTGTAAACTTCTGAGAAAGAACATGGGATTAATTGTTATAAATGAAGGCTCTCTTGATGTAAGTAAAACTTGCAAAGTTTTCAGTTAATGAAAAGTTATTTTACTGCTTAAAATATCCAGACATCATGGTGGAGGTGGCTTGAAAAATAACCTGGAGCTTCTATCTATCAAACCAGAAAATTCTGCAAAAACCACTGTTGGGAGGTGTGCAGGGGTCTGTGTTTCTTCTTGTTTAGTCTGGGGAGTTGCTTTTGGTTTGCTTTTTATAATCTACTCAGTTAATTGTAGAATTGTATACTTGGAAGAATGTATGATTTTTGTGACAAAATATTACTGAATAACTGGAAAGAGTCCACAGCTTCAAAAAGAACTGTGTAGCTACCATACGTATTAACTTGAGAATGATGAGCAAACAAATTCCATCTAGTGAAGTAAGTCCATGCACAAAGCCAGGAGCTTCACATGTCTCTAGTAGAACCCAGCAATACCCAAACAAATTAATTCTAGCAGAGTACTTAGTGTTGCCAAAAAATTATTATTGTACGGTTGAAGAGCTGAAACTGTAATTAGATGTTGACTTAGAAGTATGGGGTAAAATTCCCAACTTGCAAGTATACAGTGCTTTGTAGAGAAGAGATTCTTTAGATAAGGTAAGAATGCAATACTAAGTGAAAAATCCCAGGAGAGAGAAAAACATAAATCCTGTTACTACCCTTTAAGGGAGCTTTAAATTATCTTAGAAGTGGAAGAATTTCCTCAGTGAGAAAACTCACTGTCCAGAAGACCTGAGATGAAGTTTCCTTACTCTGCATTGTGGTCAGGTTGCTGAGGACAGGACTTGGGAAGAGAAAGGAAGAGAAAAGTGAAAGTATGATAACAGTAAGAGGGGGGAGTGCCTTGACTGAAGGAATCTGTGGGAGTATGCAGGAGTAGGCTATAAAATGAATTAGAATATTTACTACTTTTTTTAATGTTTTGACTCATTTAGAGTAACATTTTCAACATTAGTATGAATTTAACTGTGATGACTGTATTTCAAATATAAATTGTTTTAAGCAACATATTTTTGCTGGGAAGATTAAAATACCAAATATAGAAGAGGCAGAAGCTGTTGCTTAGTGTCTGGATTCAGAGTCTGTTGATACAGTAAGCAAGTTATGACACAAGTAGCCTGTGATATTAATGAAGATATTTTTGATTTTTCTTTTCTTAGTTTAGTTCACTAACTTTAGAAATGTCGAGATTGTTGTTTGTTGAAGAAACATGCAAGGTTTTTGGTTAAAGCCCTTAACTTTGCTTTTGAGATTTCACTCCTCAACCAGCCTCTGAGTAAAAACCAATGTACGCAAGACCTTCTATCTTGTATTTAGGTTGTTTATACAGACTGATGAATTTCAGAACTACTGCAATATTTAATATATTTGCAGTGCAAAAGGTTGATTACTTTGTATACTTTTTAATATTTCATATTCATAGGTAGTTTTATTGGACTCCTTTTAGTGGTTAAATAAAAAGCAAACAAGCATTGCACTTTAACCACTTCTAGTGTGATGATTAAAAAGTTGAAATAAATATATTTTAAGAAATATTTTTTTTAATAAACGTATGTAAATAAATTTAACAATTAAAGATAGTATCTGATATGATGTCTGTACTGTACTCCCTGTTTCAAATTTAGAAGTATCTAGGTTGTGTAGAGATTGAAATATCCTTTCCCTACATGCACAAAGTCTTTTCAGAGTATATGGGGACACAGATACATGGCAGCTGAAATTGTATATGCAAACTAGTTGCTTACAAATCTATCTGTAATAACACATATTGGGAGGGGGTTGGGAGCAGATAAATGTAGTGAATGGATAGTTTGAGGGCAAGAGGCAGTTCGGACATAATAATAAACTAGGTCTGCACCAGTATTTTAACTAGATGGTCCATTACAAGTTTTCTGCCTCATTTGATGGTGCACATTTCACTGTTTGATTAATGGATACCTTGTGTCTTACCTTTTGCTTGCTGGTGTGGATGGAATGGGATGTCAGTCTCCATTTCTAGTGCTGGTTGTGTCAAAAATGGCCTTGAAAATTCAGACAGAGAAGTGGAGCTAGTCTCAAGAAATGGAGAGAGCAGTGGACTGCTTTGATTGCAGAACCTTAAATCAGTGCAGTTGTGAGGGTGGATGGAATTCTTCTTTCCTTTCTGTGTGCCAGCAACAGCTGACAAAAGGCTGCAATAGTTGGTGTATTGTCTAAGGCATACGACTGATGCTGGCTTTTGAAAAGCATAGGTCTGCCTCTTGTACTGCGACGGTCACAGCCATGAACTGAGCAATCATGAAACCTTCAAGAAGTCAATCCCAGTGTAGTGGGACCAGTGTATTTAGGATCTTGAAGGGTTGTTCTATGTCAGTCCTCTCCTTGGCTTTGCAAGTATAGCTTCTTGGCTACACAAAGCTGTTGGTGTGTTCATAGGAGTTAGGAAGGTTGGCTTCTCTGGGTCTGCATATTCTTCACAGAACTGAAGAGGGTGGTAGTAAGTGCGTGCTTCTTATTCTTGCTGTTGCAGTAATAGTACAATTTCTGTTGCGTACCAGTGGCTTCTGGAAAACAAGCTAGCTCAGCTCCAAGGCAGAGTGCCCTGCCCCTAAAGCATGTTAGAGATTTAACAAAACAAATGGCTCCTCAATTTGGTCATTTTTATGACCTCAGAATGCAAGACAGAGGAAGTTAGAGTAAAAATAAATAATATTTGTTTAAACTGTATCCCAGCTCTGTGAACTGTGCTTACAAAATACATGGTGAAATAAAAGATCATATTTTTTGAGAACCATTACCCTTATTTATGGAATAAAAATACCCCAAGCCCCACTCCCCAGTTAGCATTGATTGGGATACAAATACTTCGAGGAAGCATTTATGTATCTGGTTTTTGCAACATTATTTGTTTTGAGGCTCCACTCCCATGAACATCTGCTTAGCTTTACAAACAAAATATTTTTTTGTTAGTAAGTTCTTATGGTTATGTAAAAGAACACTGGACTTTATTTTGCCTCCGTATTAACTTAATGGACTGCAAACTTTCAGTATGGTACTGCTAACCACAGAGAGAAATCATGAAGAACATAGCTTTATTTTAATTATGAACTTAATAATAGAAAATATTTTTATTACCATTCAGATTCACTGAGAAATATTTCATGAAAGCAATGTAGCAATGAATAAGGGATATTCTGATAGTGCTTTTAATATAAAGCATTGGATTGCAGCATAGAGCTACATATAATCCCACAAAGGGATTTAAAATACGACAGTCTTACAGCTAGGATATGTGTTTAGTGCTGCCTTGGGGATTTTTGTTTGTTTTGATATGTAGCATGCCTGGAGCTACCTGATGGCACGTTGGTTTAATATAAAAAAATTAACATCTATTTAAACAGAAGAATTTATACTGCATGTATGAAAAGAAAGCACAGATGAAAGGAATATGAAATTTTAGGCTCTTGTACTGCATAAATTTAAACAGAACCTAAGTAGTCCATGGAGATAAGAAAAAATGATACTTTCTTTATGTTGTGCTATTTCTTTATCAGAGAAGAATGGAAAATAGTTACAGAAATTGTCAATTTAAAGACTTGTTAAGATGTAGTTCTAAACAGAGGCACCTGTTTCCCTTGCAGGTTTTATGGGGGGAGAGAGGAAACCAGAAGTGCAGCCTAGTCTCCTTTTAGATGAATTAATGAATCTTTAGAAGGAAGCAAAATAGACAAAAAACATGGTCAGCAGTATGTGGAACTGGGAGCAGTAAGTTGCATGGGAGAGGCAAAAGCAGTATCTTCAATTTCATTTCACAGGGTTTAAGAGTTCTAATTACTTCTTGGTATTTTATTTCTAGGTGGTTACACCAAATTTTATTTACATATGCCTGGCATCAGTGAGGTAGCACAATTACTTAGTTGTTAAACTTGTAGAAAAATACAGGAACATTGCTGGAATAGGATGTTACTGTTATAGGGATAGTACAGCTGTTGCAAATACTTTTTCAATTTTATGCTGTCTATTTCATAGCATAATCAGAAGGCAATTTCCTCTAAAAAGGAGGAATGGCATTTCTGATCACAAAAAAAAAAAATCTGGATTTAAGAATAGTAGTAATTAAAAAGAATGGACATATTTATTGTTTTTTGTGGTGTTTTTTATGCAACAGGGAACAAGGGAGACACTTAGCCATCATTGCAGTACTCTTGGTGATGCTTTAAGGAAGGAAAATGATTTTGCTCTCATCATTGATGGTAAATCTCTGAAGTATGCTTTGACATTTGGAGTGAGACAGTATTTCCTGGATTTGGCTTTGTCATGTAAAGCTGTTATTTGTTGCAGGTAAGTTTACATTATTCTTTCTCTACGGTGTTTTTTATTAGCATATAAATATTAAGAAATGTATTTTATTTCAGAGAAAATATATCCATTTGTCCAACTGTGAAATGAAAATTGGCAATATTGAGACAGTGATCTTAACCTTACATTGATACTGTGGTTAACTGCAGGGTTTAGCTCATCTGCATTATTTTGTAGAGCTTCATCCATGGGCAAGATTTTATATTTGATTTTTGTGTAAGCAGTGAAATATGTTGCATAAATGCACAAAAATGTTAAAGGTACTACTCTGGGTGATTTCTATTTCCTAAAGCTGATGAAAACACCTTTATTACTACTCCTGATTGTTTTGGGGTTCTTTCACACAATCAAATATTGAATCCTTTCCTTTAAACATCAGCTGTTGGAGCTGTAAGCTTACCATAATGACAATTTTTTCCAGATCAAAGAAAATTAAGTATCTATATCCTTTAAATATACGCAATATGAAAGCAGTTTGGCCTGCCTTTTAGTATTTCCAGATTTATAATTAATTCTTCCTTAATTAACATTAAGTAAGGAAAATGGGGGACAGTATAAGTGATAGTTTATGTATTTTGGGGCCCTCTTATGTTTTTATGGCTTTAAACACAAAATCTGCAAGCATCTCCTGAGCAGTACATTACCTCTTCTACATATAAATCGTTGAATAAAAAGGGAAGTTGGGTGTCTGGTAGCTGGATAAACAAGAACGACTGCTGTCAGTGTTAAAGAACTTGGCCTAGGCCAAGTGATTAATCTGTCAAAAAGCATAAGCGAGGACTTTACAAGATCACTGGCAACACAGGTAGGATATCTGTATTAGAAATGCAGACAAATCACTGTTGTGATTTGTTGTGTGGAAATCACTGTTATTTTCATTAGTGTCTGAGGTAACTGGCTATCCTTGTAATATTATTGTTCTCAGAGTATGTTTTCACCATTTTGACCTTTGTAGTAGAATAAATAAAGTTTTCCTACAGTGGAACAGGAAAAGTTAACTCAGAAACAAGGTATTCAAGCTATTGGAGAGTTCCTATGAGTTGCTGTTTCTCAATACACAAGTGTCACAAATTCAAGTTCTCACTATTAATGCAGTGCTAAAGTTTTAGAGTTGTCTGTGTATCCAAGTTGCATCTAATTCCATATTTAAATAGGATGTTATGTCTGATTACAATTGTCTTAGAAAAAGAATCTATGAAAAAAGATTAGACTGGATTTTGTACAAGAATAAAACAATTCTCAGAAATTAACATCCCTTCACATACAAATGTGAAAACTTGTAAATACACCATAATAGACTGTCTCCTTTTGACTAGTAAGATAAATAAATGGAAGGTTATCATGTTTAGATAGACAGTTTACTGATGTTCATCAGGATGAATTGTTTCAGCTGAATAGGGTGCTGGGCCATCTTACCTATGCCATGGTTTTCCCGCAAAAGGTTGGACCAGCTGATCCTTGTAGTCCTATCCAACCTGTTATTTTATAATTCTGTGATAAAGCAGATTCATTTGAAAAATCAATGTTCAAAATTATGGGGTTTTTTTTGCTTTACAAAAGAACAGGGAAAAGCAAATAAGGTTATAGTAGCCAAATAAACACCTGGATTATAGTCTTTCCATCCTTTCTGTCAGTCAGGAGAATATTATGCCACCGGGTAACTTTTTTTTTTTTTTTTAATAGCTTAGCTTTGTAGCCATGTTCCAGAATGAAACATTCTGAACTTCAAACCAAGTTCTTACTGACTTTTAAATTGGGATCTTACACTGACACACAGGTCACACTGTGTATAAACAGTTTTCTAACAGTAGTAGTCTTTTTGACGTGCAAGTTGGACTTTTGTGGTTGTTCTACTAGAACCAGTTTTGCTCAGTATAGTAACAAGCAGGAGATGCAAGTAGAACTGCTCTTTCAAAACTCTTTTTCTTTCTCTTCTCTTTCCTTGATTTAAAAATACATTTTATACCATTTGAAGAGACAATATTACTGTTCAACCATGGAAGGATATTTTGTGCGTATAGCTGTCTTTTAGTGCTAGCATTTTTGTCATGAAATAACAAAGTGCAAAATGAAGTTTCTCTAGTAGCATTCTCTGTGCCATTTCTACATTTCTGTAATATGCTTAGGTCAGCTGGTTTCAATACGTGTCTAGGTATATGCTCTGACATATTTTGTGGTTGTTTAAAAATTGGCTGCAGGTTTAAAACTAAAATGCTTGTAACTCTCACTGGTTTAGTATGTGCTTTTTTAATATCACATGCTTCTCAAGTAAAAATTCAGTTAAAAGATGTATTTCTGTAAATTCTTCATCTTTAGGAATAAAAATATCCTTGTTTGTGAGCTTGAAAATAATAAGTTTTAAAATGTAATATTTAATTAAGGTAAATCACTTTAAATACATTGTCCTAAGTGAAAATGTAGGCCTTTTCTCCATCCTTATAAAGACAGTAAATATTTTAAAGACTCCTTGGTTTTGTAAGTGCAAATTACATCTTTGAAGTTTTCAGACTATATTCACTTTTTCAGAAGCATTTGTTAACAATAGAGCCTTCCTAAGACTAGCCATAACACAGATGAAGCTGACAAATACTTAGAAGACATTTCGCTTCAGAAATCTGTTTGTTATTAATTCCAAGCAGATGTTTGGCTTAAAGACTCTGACAAACTGAATTCCAACTCTGTATTGGCTTTAGAGTAATATGTGCAAGAAGAATGTTAAATGGATTATTCTGTAGTAAAAATGTACAGCTAAGTGTGAAGAAAATGAAGAAAACTTTTGTATTTCACCATTAACTTGATGCACCAGGCAGTAAAACTAAGTGCCATCTTCCAACTGCCCATACAACATATTCTGAAAGGGAAATAGCCACTGTTCCTGAAAAATTAAAAAGCTGAAAAGGATGTTTTTCAGGTCAGAAATCTTCTATAGAAGCTAGCTGCAGCAAGTCTTATTGCAACACTCATCAGCAGAGTTCAAATAAAACATGCAACAAAAGATCATAGAAATGCTTTTTTGATATATTTGGACCACAGAATTTCTCTGAAGGGCTATTGCCTAGAAGCTTTCATCCCAAGTTCACCATAAGGCTGCACTCGTTCTAATTACCTCTTTCAAAAGTCTGTTAGCATGTGTTGTGCAGGCTGCTGGATAAAGTAATTAGATATCTACCTTCAATCTGAAGGCTGTACTATTTTTTGCTTTTGAAATGTCACATGATTAATTTTTATGCAAATTTTTTCTCTGATTTATTGCACTTAAGAAATTTTACTGAATTGGCATATAGTAGAATTGGGGATGTTTTTCAGATTATGAACATCACCCGAAGGTGAACCATGAGAAGATATCCTCTGGCAATGGAGAAGAGAAGCAGAAATGCTATATGGACGTTACTGGAACCCATTAGTGTAGTTAGTGTATTGTACATGAGCAGAAATGAGCATAGATACCATGTACCCAGTTTCCCTTCACAGCATTGTCTCTGTGTTAAGCATGATGGTCTAGGAAAGAAAGGTAACCACCCTTTGTGTACCCCTATGCTGGGAACTCAGCAATGACAAATATTGACATTTGCTAGAAAAAGTCAGAAAATATTTTGGTTTGTCTTTTCCAAATGAGCTATGGATCTTGCACATTCCTTCTGTGAGACTGAAATCGAATCAGGTATCGGTCTGTTCCTTAGTAAAAGAGTACTTTGGTGACACAGACTGAAGTTGTAAACTAATATCACTGAAAGTATGGTGTATAATAATTTACAGAAGAGATAGTGTGCTTACACTTTAGAAATTGTGCATCTGAGTATCAAATATACCCAGGAAGACAGATTATGATATTTATTTATTTTAAATCATTCCTCTTTAGAATTTTGTGTTTTAAAACAGTTCTCTCTAATATTCTTGGTAAGTTGACTTTCTCCACCAGGAATAGTTTGGGGTCCTCTTTCGGTTTGTAGTTAGTCCGAGTTTCAGAAATGTTGTACAAGTTTTAACTACTAAGAATTGTGAAGGTTACTGTCATTTACTGGTTTAGACAAAATTTAATTCTTCATGCATGTTATAAGTGTATGTTTCAGGACATAGAAAACATGTCTAGAAAATGTTATTTTTCTCCTACAGTTTATACTGATGGTGGCAGTGTTTGGGGTTTCTTCTATTGCTCTGTTTTAGGGGCCTGTTGGTGTTTATGTCTCTTCAATCCTATTAACATATTGCTTCAACAAATGCAAGTTTTCTATGGTATTCTGCTGGAAGGTGCTTTTATCATATAGCCCAATGGGCTATAATAAGGCTATGTCGCTGACCAGGATGTTAGCTTCAGGTTATTAACTTCTCAGAGAATATAAAGTATATTTTGAAAGTACACCCATTTGAAAGTCCTCTGTTCTTTCTGTTACCCTTAGAGTATCACCACTTCAAAAATCTGAAGTTGTAGAAATGGTTAAAAAACAAGTTAAGGTAGTAACTCTAGCGATTGGTGATGGAGCAAATGATGTTAGTATGATACAAACAGCACACGTTGGTGTCGGCATTAGTGGGAATGAAGGTCTACAAGCTGCTAATTCTTCAGACTACTCAATTGCTCAGGTAAGTCATTACACTGCAAAATATCACAATGAAATAGTTTAAGATGAGATTTAATATTGGTGTATGTGTGTTCTGATTAAATGTTCATTTTTCATCTTTTGCAGTTCAAGTATCTGAAGAACTTGTTGTTGGTTCATGGAGCATGGAATTATAACAGAGTAGCTAAATGCATCTTGTATTGTTTCTACAAGAATATAGTCCTTTATATTATTGAGGTAATTTTACAGTACAGTAAGTGTTACTTCTTGAAAGCAAAAACTTTTTATTTTGAGCATTTGCTTACTATAAGTGATTTAAAAGAAGTGTTTAAACTGTCAAACAATTATTAGTACTGAATCTTGGTTTCCTTTTTTTCCTTTAAAAAAATCTATCTTAAAAATACATACTAAATATTAGTACTGAATGTTTGTGTTGCATAATACTGCTAGCTTATTACAATTCTGTATCTGTTGCATCTTTACAGTATTTAAGGCTACTTGTAATCATGGTCCTTAAATTTACCAAGAGATGTATCTAGTAATTACGGCAAATTTTATATTCATATTATTTATATTATATGCAGGGCTGTTACTGGTCAGAACAGTACTTAAAATTTTTATATGTTAAGTTTAGTCATACTGTTGCATGTCTTTCACTTGATGGTGGGGTAACTGTGTCTCCTTGAGCTGTATAGTTCATAACCAGGTATACTTTCCTAAAAGTAGCTGACCTAGTTCTCTCACCAGGGTTATTAAGGACACTGTAGTCTTGTGAAAAATACTGTAGTATGAAACTGTGTTGTAGTAAATGTATGTTTATTAGTAGGTATGGTTAAGACAGCATATATAAGCGATAGCTTTCATGACCTTCATGACCAGAAGGCAACCTTTAAATCTTAATTTACAAAATTATCTTTTTCCTAATCCCCCTTCATTTACTCTTTTTCTTTCAACAGCTGATTGCTTTCTAATAACCAAATGTGTATCTAGTAATGATGTCAAACTTTACAGTCACAATTATACTTTGGGTTAAAGAAGCGGGGAAAAGAACAAAATCTGTTCCAAAGCTTGATCACAATATAAGTTTTCTAGGTCAGTCTTCTGTATTTTTATGTTAATGGGATTAACAGTTATTCTTTTTTTTTTTTTTTTAATTAATTATCTTAAACTTGCCTAGTAGGTATCCAGTTTTTAATGAAAGAAAATGCCTTATTTCTGTTAGACCTGATGTAAACCTTAGGTTAATATTTACAATTTTGACAATTGCAACAATTCATAATACTTGAAACATCTTTTTGCCTACAACACTTGTCCAATAAAGTATGCAAATTTTTTAGCATTTTTTACGTTTCCTAATTTTTCTCCTTTTTATTAGCATATTATTAGCCTAGATTGATTTCAATATAAATAGTAGCAAGTTTGTAGCCTGTTTAGAAAAACATAAAGTAGGAAGCCATAGAACAAGCAAATCTATTAGAGATCCTTTTTTGCTTTAGAAGTGATTGCAGGCTTTATATCCTGCATTTCAAAAGCTGAATATCTAACTAAATGGTCAGACTTCCAGAAGTACTGATTAGCAGTACCTCTTGAAGTATTTAAAAAAAAATACAAAGTATACATTGTGCTTATAGAAAGCATGCGAAGTTAGCCTTTGGAACATACTACCTTTTTTTCCTTAGTTTTCTGTCATTGTCACATGCAAACAGATTGTATCCGACTTAAGTTACAAATTTACAAATATCCCACTGCTTGTATTCTATGTGAAATAAAGTTAAATGCAAGATACAGAATAGTCTAAAAATGCAAAAGGCTAGAACACGTAGTCTCTGCCCCCTCAGTAAATGGAAGGGTAAAGAGTTTATTTTTAAATGGGTTATGACTCTTCATATATAAAACATATATAAGCATTTTACCAGATACACCTTCTCTGGAAGACAAGATGACTTCAGCTTGAATTCCTGTATACCCAACGTTTGTCAGCTCAGAAAACTTTCAGAGCTGTTAATAGCTCATGTCAATACTGTGAGTGAATGGGCAGAAATTCATCATTGAATGTCTCTAGAAAGGACAACTGCCAGTCTCGAATCTTTTCAGTTTTTTTGTACGGATCAGGCGTGGGAGCAGAGAGCTCAATGAGTATTTGTAAGCTGCTGCTTAATATGCAGAAATGCTACATCAGGAAAACTTGTGTGAAGCTTTTGTGGCCACACCTCCTCTGTCTTGGAGTTTAGAAAATAACTACTATGAAAGGCATGTCTGGAAGTTGCTTTAAATAAGTATCCTTTTATTAATGCACTTATTAGCAGACAATAACTAAAAATACCTACCTTTCCTTAATAGATGCGTATTAGATTTTTAAGTATCTACTCAGTATTAATGAAATCAGAAATGCAATAAATTCCATTTAATCTAAAATACATCCTTTTTCCTAAGCATTTGTGGGGTAATGCAAAACAACTGCCACTGATTTCTTGGTTCAGAAAATGATAAAGTTCTATAGTAATATTCCTGCACAGTGATTAGTGTTTATCAACGTTTAAACTCCTGTTCCTAAGGAACTAGAAGTGGTTAGTAGTAACTTAAACTTTGCATCTTGACTCAATAGATATTTAAACATGGATCCAATCCCTTGTATGGGACTAGTCCCAGTCACTTTAGAAGTTCTATTTTGACGTATCACTCTAAATTGCAAGCAAAAGCTTTGAATTTCTAATACACTGCTCATGTGGGTTATTAACCTGTACCGAGCCTCACACATAGGATAGGCCTATTCAGAGACTCATACTTATTTTGAGAGGTCTGTCATTACCTTATAATGATGGTTGAAATTGATCTAGTGATTGAGGACTCCTTTGTGGATTGATTTTATTTTTATAATTATCATTACTGCATGTATTATTTTGTTAAACTACCCATTCTGAGAAGTTAAACAAATCTCCCTTCAACACTGGAGGGACAAAATTTTCTTATTCCTACTTTTTGTTCTTCTAGCTAGTAATAACATAAAATAACCAGTTTGTGTTAAATGAAATGTTTATAATTTTAAATTTTTTTTAAGATCTTCATAGGCCATTCATGTTTCCTGTAAGGGAAAATTCAAACAAAAGAGTAAAAGACGAGAACATGAACAGAAGAAACAGATGGCTGGAGTTCACATTTAAAGTTCAGTCACAGATCCCTAAACATGGCCATTTTTAACAATCTGAGTGATAATGCATAAAGAATTCAATTATACTACAAGCTGTAATGACATCTTTTTCTTCTGTAAACTTTGGGTAATGGTATCTGTTGGTTTGTTGAATTTTTTTTTTTTTTTTAATTCATTTTCCCTCCCCCCCAATCCCTTTTCATCCCACTGCTGAGTTACGCACTTTCTGCTGCTCATGTTTACCATTTAGTTCTCAATTTCTTTTGTGTGACACAGTGATGAATGCCTATGGTCAGGCTGAGATCCATATCACACACAACCTCAGACACGATCAGCTTTCTGTGTATACTCACACTGCTGCTGAGCTGTGGAGTTTAGGTGACGTTCTTCAATATGCCATGGCATACTGAATGTACACGTACTTAATGTATGCAAACTGCACCGAGTTCAGCTTAAAACACAGATAATGGAAAGCGATTGTGCCCATGCTCACTTTTTTGCATGATATGCTTTGAAAACTTAGAAAACACGGATCTGCACTGAGACCTATCTCATTTTAGATGGGCTATGAACCTAAATCTTTAATTTTCAGTGGAAATAATTTAAACTACAGAATGGTCTGAATTTTCAGTTCATTCTTACATAGTCTAAAAGACTTCTCAAGGACACCTATGTCCTGTTCCTCTCTGTAGGGAGGGCTGCCTGATCAGGAATTTCAGCTTTTAGAGTAGGACATACCTTCTAGGAGAGAAGTGGCTGAAATCTGCTCATAAATTAGTTATCATGTCCTAAAACATAACTTGCAGGTACAACTACCTTCATTGTCCATCATAATCAGAAACACGCTTGTCCATGAATAAATTTCCTACTGTGAAGCAGAAAAACTGTGTGTTTCTTGTACCAGTCACTATTAATACTGTAGTGGGCTTCATAAAGGATTTTTTCCATGTATGGTAAAGAGTGTTATTTTCTAGGGTACAAGGTTCAGAAGTTAGGGTAGGTGGGTGACCTTCCCCTCTTACAGTTTGAACTGATGGCTGTGTTTATCCTTTCTGGATCTCCCACACCACTACTCCCACAGATCTGCTAATTGTTTTTGATCCATAGGTGTTCTTAATGTGAACAAATACTATCTTGCAAACAATAGAAAAATACATGTTTCTGCTTGGATTTTAAAGAAGTTCTGTCTATTAAAGCACTATATTTGGTATTCCACTAAAGAGTAGTGATTCTACTATAGAGGATATTGTTATTAGCCACAGTAAAAGGTTTGTTGTTTTTTTGTTATTGTGGTTGGTTTTGGTTTGTTGGGTTTTTGTGGTTTTTGTTTTTTCGTTATGGGTTTTTGGGTTTGTTTTTTTGTTGCTGTTTATTTGGGTTTTTTTAATAGATTCAATAACTTGAGAACCTAGGGGTGCGGCAAAATATAATTCCTTCTTGGCTTGCATCTGGAGTTCTGACCAAGATTTGTTCCACTTCCTTAATACACTGAAATCCCTGTAACTTGCACACTTTCTTTGGAAGAAAGTAAATGCTAAGATTTCAGGAAGCTATGATGCTAACAATGGGTTTATTTAAAATTCAAAATAAAACTGAAAGCATCAGGATTTTTAAGGAATAAAATGGTGCATAGTATTTCTGAGAGGCTTGGTAGTGGCTTTATATATGACATTCACTGTCATTTTATCATAGATTCTTGCTTTTCTTGAACAATGTTGATTTCAAGAGTTGATGAGCATCACTTATATTTAATAGTAGTGAATATGTGGAATTGATTCAGTACATGTATTTAGGCCTTTTTTAATTAAAGGTTTATAATATTTTGATAAATAACAACAAAAGTTAATGTTCTTTGCATATACTGGCTTAAATCACATAGTAATATCTGTTCTTCACTCCTCTCTCAAGAACTTTCTTCCTAGTCATCTTCCTGGGTTTGGATTAAAGGAATGTAGGAACTTATGTGTAATGAGAAGGGTAAAAATAGAAAGGGCAGTTGAGGAACACAATTTATATCCAACATCAGTGACGAGATTCTGGATTAGGTTCATGCATTTAGCTTAGTTGTAAAGCATCCAAAAATTGTGTTGATGTTGCATGTATAAATAATTGTTCAGCAGTGAAGTGATTATGCACTCATCTCGCTCCCTCATACTGAACTACTGAGAAACTGCTGCTAATAAATGTCTGCTAAATTCATCACAGTTAAATCATAATTCCTGTTTCAAAAGTCAAATAACATGCAGAAGATCTTATAAAAAACTCATTTAAATGACATGAAGTAAATCCATTGTTTTCTCAGTGAGTAGCCTGAAAGGTTAGAAAATAAGGGTGCTTGTTACTATTAAGTCAATCAAAGTAAAGACGTTTAGCATTATAATACTTGAGAAAATTCAGTGCATTTTCAGTCTCTGTATTGGTCAGTTTGGTCAATTGGAGGCTGTTGTGGGTACATATTGATAAATATAAACACTGTAGCAATTTGTGCTTCCATAATAAGATCAAATGAAATGTAATTAAATAAAAGTCTTTGCAAAGCAGCATCTAAACATTCACTTGAAAAACATGAGTGTTAAATTGAGTACAGTGTTGTTTAGATGATCTTCGCTTCTATCACCTTACAGCTTATGGTTGTCATAGGCAGTAGAGTTTCAGTGTAACGTGCTAGTAAAGATTCATCAGACGTGCTTCTTCTCCTCTTTGTTGTGTAGTAATATGACCATGAAGCAAGAAACAGAAGAAAGCTGTTGTGCAGAATGCTATACTGGAAAATGTGTCATCATGCCTTTCAAACTAAATTTAACCTTTTAGCAAAAAGTGATAAAACTTATGCAATGAAAGAGATTTCCAACTGCTCCTCAGAAATGCTCTGTAGTTGAGTTAGTACTTGTTAACTAAGTAATTGTAGTTGGTTTAGTGCTCTAGTAAAGCCTCATCCTCTCATGAGTTTCATGGATGAGGAAGGAATATCGGTACAATTTTCAGTTCCCAATTGCAGCTTACTGTATGAATCCTGTTAGTTAGGAGGTTTGGTAATGATTGGAAACAGATGACGACTTATAATCTGTAGGTGGTTCCTGTCATATTTTTTAAATTATTATTATTTCTTTATTTATTTCCCCCTCATATTTCTCAGAATTTTTATTTCATTAAGAATAAAGTACAATACAAATGCTGTGAGCTAAATCACTGTTAAATACTTAAGAAATATGAAATTCCTCCTGAAAGTAACTACCTCCTTGAAATGTTTTCACATTTAAATGGAATTGCTCACATATTTGACTAGATTGCCCATTATATGTTCTGAACATAAGTTGGTTTTATTATTATATTTATAAACATATATTTAAGCTATAACATCCTCAGCTATGCATATGAGTTCAGGGGAATAGCCCTTTTTGTGAAACTGCAGGAAAAAAAAGTAATCTGTTGACACCTCACAGGCCATTTGAGTAATCAACTGTTCTCCTCTTTTTCAGATCTGGTTTGCCTTTGTCAATGGTTTTTCTGGACAAATTCTTTTTGAAAGATGGTGTATAGGTCTCTACAATGTGGTAAGATGATTTGTGTGTTTTCAGTTATTTTCAATCATAATCATACACATTTATTCAGTAAGCAGTCTTTAAGTCTAGAGTTTTGCAATATTTTTGTTGTTGTTTTATTTTATTTTTCTTAAATTTATCTACTAGATGTTTACAGCAATGCCACCACTAACTCTTGGAATATTTGAGAGATCCTGTCGAAAAGAAAACATGCTGAAATATCCAGAGTTATACAAGACTTCCCAAAATGCTCTGGACTTTAATACCAAGGTAAATTAAAAAACTCAAGTGGAAATTAATAGTTCAGCATAGTTCCCCTTTTTTGTTCTGCTCATAATTTTTTTTTAAAAAATGAATTTTTATTACTATTGTTTCCAGTTATCCACTTGCCTGTGAATGGTGCAAATCACATATATGGAAATGGACAGCAAGCTTTTTTTTTTCTTAGCCCTGATTTTTTTTGTGCTCTGTGGGTAATAAAGCTGTCTTCTATAGGCAGAAGTGATTAGAGCTCTCTGTTGCTGGGCTCTATATATTTGTACTGTTATATGGAAATGGATTACTGAAGCCTGTGGAGAAGTGTTGCAGAGGATAATAAGACCTGTCATTAGATTTGTAGAGGGAGGGACTTGGTACTATTATTTGTCAATTTGGAGTTGTGATTTTTATGGTTTCATTTTGAGTTTTGGGAAAAAATACTTGAGATGCTTAAGAGTGTGTCAGGGTTGATCAAAAAGACTCTGTGATTACTTTTGGTGGGAAACTGATGACATTCATCTTGGTGAGACTAGCCCAAGAAGTGGTAAAAGAATGTAGGACTCTCTTAATATATAAAATATGCACAATTTCTACAATTTGTCCATAAATCATCTCTTAAACAACTCCTGAATCTGCAGTTTCATGCATGTCATTATGTTTTTAAGAATTCCTTGTGATTTTATTTCATTTTGCTAAAATATAATTGGGACATTTCAAGTAATGCCATTTTATATTCAACTTAGAAAAATTTTCAGTCTGTCACTGGTTTAACAATGCCTACATGTGATGGTCTGTAGTAGATGCGTGGAGCTGATACAGTGTACTTAGCTCTCGTATCTGTGCCACTTGTGCTGTGAAACTGCAGCACTCCTATCTCTATAGAATTATTTGCCTCAACTATCTTTGTTCACTGCAGAATTAGACTTTTTTTCTCCATCCTCCATTCATCCCTTCACCCCACAACAACAACAACAACAACAAAAACAAAACAACAAAACGAACAAAAAAAATCCAAACTGGAAGTTATAAGGAACGGGGAAAATTGTTTCTTCTGTCACTGAATGCTTTACAAATATCAGACTACTCATTGTCCATCACGTAGACACTGTTGTGTTGTGATAATTTTGATAAATAATGTAAGTCAATGAGCTACAATTGTTAGATATTTCTGGTTTTAAATAAGTCTATAATTTTATTATTGCACAGATGTACTGTTGACTTCATTGGAAATTCTGGTTAGCTATTCCCATACAATATTTGCTATGAGTAAACGTCCCAGCTACAAATTCCCACCTTTATCAGTTGAATAGTTGGTGTTAAAGATTTGGAAACATTACTGCCTTGAATGTTGATGCAGATGTTTGTTATGGTAAAAGGGATCAAAGGTTATAAGGTCATGACAGGGGTTAAAGGATTAGCATGTGACAATAAGAATTGGTCAGGAAAATGGAAAAGTAGAACTAATTTTTCTTGCACCCACCTGTGCTTTCTGTCAAATAAAAACTTCTGGTAATGACATAGCAAGAAGGAGAGACAAAGGTTAATGAGTAGCACAAGTTCAAATGTGCAAAGTATTGGAGTGTAAATTGGATCATACAACCTAGTGTAGTTGTATAACCTAACAAAAGACTTTGAGACGTTGTGGAAAATGTTATGAGGCAGGCAACTTAATTTCAATTGTTTGAACACCTTAACGCTCCCAATACACATTAGTTACAATAAAGGCTATGATTGTCAAAAGTGTTCTTAATGAAAAACATGATTGCTGTCCTGAAGGAAACAGGTTCCGTATTTTTGGTTAGGTCTTCAATGTCTTCATACAACATAGTACGGAAAACATTAATAGACTTTATTTTTAAACTTTGAGTTCTTTTCAGAAGGCATATTTTACAAATAAAGCAAGTTTGAAAGTAAAATTTGAATTACATAGCAAATACATGAAAAAAAGTTTAATACAACGAAGCTGTGAGCTTTAAGAATGGAGCATATAAGGAGAAATTTAAGTACAATACTTCAGTTTGTCCTTTTTTAGTTCATTTCTATGTGGAAATGCATAGGTGGATAGATGTAAAACTCAAGTTTCAGTTGTTCCGCTATTGAAGTTTCTTATTTTCACAAAATGTAAATAATTAAAGCTAGAGTCCTTTTTCATTTCCTACTTAGAATGTAGCAATGGTTCCAGTTGTCTGGTTTAGTTTATTTTTTCCTATGATATTCCCATATGTATACATTTTAATTTCCCTTCTGATTTGAAATTAAAAGGAGGAGATAATACACACTTTTTTTCAAAGCATAAAAATAAACAAATGACCCATGAAGAGCTAAGAGGCAGAAAGTGCCTGTCAGTTATATTACCTCACAGTGGTGGCCTGACAGAAACACATTTTGTGAATCTAACACACAGATAAAAGGAAAGGTCAGGGTTCACAGAGCTAGTTTATTGCAAATGGTTCTCATGGATTTTCTGTTTTCCCTAGGTTTTCTGGGTTCATTGTTTAAATGGCCTCTTCCACTCATTCATTCTGTTCTGGCTTCCACTAAAAGCCCTCCAGCATGGTAAGTATTACAAAAATAAAAATGTTGAAAATATCTAAATACCCCCTTTTTTTTCCTTAGGAAAGCTTTGTAAATGCTAACAGTAATATGTGATTAAATTGCATTATGCCATTTCTAGAACTAGAACAGATGCAGTATATTTAAAATGCATCATTTAAAATATGTTTAAAAGAGTAATATTATGTACGTATGCATAAAACTATATAAATAGGTTTTAAGTAAAGCAAAGCAAGATGGAGAAAAGAGATTGCTATTTAATTACACTATTTTTCATATAATATGCTACCATGGTAAATACCTGCAAGATCTTAAATCACTACTGACCCTTGCATTTTCTCTTCCATTTTGTAAGCTTTTATGGATGATGTTACTCTCTCCTGTTACATCAAGGACATACAAACACTATAGTTTACATGTATATGAGTAGGCTTGTGCCAGAGGAAATGGGGACAGTTTGGACCAATCAGTCCTGTTACTCTTCTGGTTTGACTGTTGTATATCACAGAATCACAGAACATTAGGGGTTGGAAGGGACCTCAAAAGATCATCCAGTCCAACCCCCCTGCTAGAGCAGGATCACCTAGATCAAGTCACACAGGAATGCGTCCAGGTGGGTTTTGAATGCCTCCAGAGAAGGAGAATCCACAACCTCTCTAGGCAGCCTGTTCCAGTGCTCTGTAACCCGTATGTACCTGAGCTATATGTACCTGGCACCCATATGTGCCTGAGCTGGGTACATAGAGATGGGACAGTTGGGAGGAAAGCTATATTAATTAGAGTAAACTTGAAAGCACTTCTTCCTGTTTGTGTGAATGTCTGGGGGAGCTTTTGGGAACTTTTGGTTGGGATTTTGATTTGTTTCCACTTTGTGGGGAGGGGTAAACAAAAGTGTATACTGTGCAGTTTTCCTTTAAAAATGACTAGTCTTCTCGGTTTCCCTGCTGTAGCCAGGCAGTCTGCCCTGGCATATGGAACAGAAATAAACTCATAGATGTTTTGGAAGTGTTGAGACTAGATAGTGAGACAGTCATAGCTACTTGTGCCCAAAAAGGCTAAGAGGAAAAATTCTTGCAGAGTATTACTCAGTGACTTCGGATGGATAAAGGGAAGTAGGTAGCAGTCTATTCTCTTTGAAAGGTCACTGGATGTGAGTCCAGTGGCAGTGGTTTACACTGGAGATATTTACACAGCCCAGGAGGAAAAAGGTCCTCAAATGTCAATGCATACTCTAAAACCACAAACCAAAATCCCCATTCAAAGGTATAGCTAATCCATGTAAGAGATTTATGCATTACATGATGGAGAAATGTTTAATGAGTATATGAGGTGATGCGAGATAGAGTTTGTGTGTGAATGGCATAGCTGAGACACTTGCAGGAGTCCTTGAGAGCACCGTAGCTCAGGCCTCTTCATCTCGCAGTCCCTGGGCTAGAACTTGCATGCTGGCAAGTGGCCTCTGAACAAAATGCTTTATGTCTTCCACTTTCATTCCTAGAGAAAGGTGATGTGACTAAGGGGAGCAAAATTGGGACCTGGGGAATTGTGTACATGGTGGGCAGTATAACCAGTACCCAACACGGGTCCGGCTGGTACACAGAGTTCCACATGAAAGAGAAACGAGCACAGAATGGGAGCTGTGTGATGGCTGTGTGTGTATAGAGGAAAGGGAAATAATGCTTTTAGTTTCCTAGGGGGAAACTGATGAATGCCAGAGACACCCAACAGAGAGAGTAGCTTCTGTGAATAGGTCTCAACCTCCACATTCTCTTAGCAAAAAGGTGCAGCAGGATCCTGAGATGTGACAGGAGGAATGGTAAGAATGGGGGATAGCTGAGCTTTGTGTGTAAGACTGCATAAGCATGCTGAGTCCCAGCACTGTAACTGATGGGAACAGGCTTAGCCACTTGCCTAGCCTATTGCTCTGTTTCATCGTCATGATGCTCTTCACTACTAGATGTATATTGTAAAGCAGCAGAGTATGTGATTGAGCAGGTATTTATTAGAACACTGAAAATAAAATCTTAAAAGATTATGAAAGTCTCTATGAGCTCACAGTCTGTACTTTTCTTTGACAATTTTCTCCTGTTTATTCTCATTTGTTCATGTCTTTCTTGTCTCTAAGTGGACAGTTTCAAACTGCATGCACTATAGTAGAGTCTACCAGGAAATATGCAGTCAGAGAATAGGCATGGATTTGATAGAATTGTTTGTCAGAATTTGCTCCATGGGAACAAATGTGTGTGTGTGTCTTGTACTTTTATCCTTCCTTACTACATGCACAACATTTTGATGTCTTTTTATATAATGGCAGTAAAAATCAATATCCCAGTGATTAGAACCTGTACAGCAGAGTAAATGTTCTGGTTTAGTTGCAGTGTATGAAAAATCTGAAGTGCTGAAACCATTTCTAAACTGAACATGTAAAAATTAGCAAGCTCAATACTTATAACTGAGGATTCCCTCTAGATAATTCAGATATGTGTTGTCCCATGTCTGCTGAGAACTTTCAGAGACCTGGGATCAGAAAAGCCCATGTTTTGTAGTGATGTTACAAAAACCCCCTCATATTTATAGAGTAATTCCTGAAGTCACTAAAAGTTTTAAAGGACTAGCAGTTATAAAAGTCATAGATCTCTACTATTCAGTACTGTTCAAGGTGAAATCTGCTGTTATTACCCTGTGGGAGCGCTGTGATCTCCTTTGTACCACAAATAAGATTTATATAGAGAGCTACTGTGGATACTTAAATGTTTTTATTTCTATGCCTGTGTCCTTTTCCAGGTACCGTATTTGGCAATGGTAAAACTTCAGATTACCTGCTCCTTGGAAACACTGTATACACTGTAAGTTTTCCTACACCTGTCTGGTGCTCTATCATCTGGCTATCTATATTGTCTCTATCCTTAACTCCTACAGGTGTGGTTTTATTAGTATTTATAATTCTCTACTTAGAAGACTAAATTCACTGTAGTGCCTTAAGAATAAGAAACTGCTCTTGCATAGCTCTTGGGGAAGCTTTGAAGTGCATTTTGCATTCTAATTCCCATTTTTAAAACAAAGCAGCTTAATAAAGATGCAGAACATACATCTGTCCTTTACAGAAAACGATTCATTTTAAATAATGGGAATTGTAATTCCCTAATTAGCATGCTCATTAATCATAGAATACCAGAACTCCACAGTCATAGAATCCCAAACTTCACAATATTGTGATCATTGCAGCAGTCACTGAGATATTAATTTAAGGTAAGTTTCTGTATTAGAGAAATCCCAGGTTATTGGATATGGAACTGATTGTGGACTTGTGAAGATATAGTTCTGTTCTCCCTCTCTTAATTTATCATGGGGCCTTCAAAGAGGAATAGAGCCTTATGGAACCAAGGTTTGCCTCTTCAGAGACAACTGCCAGAATCACACCTGACCCCCATCTAACATCAATCTTCTGGTAATCTCATAGATATTAGTCTTTTTTTTTTTTTTAATTTTAATCTTTTATCTTGCAGAATCAACTAATGAAGCTAAATACCAGTTTTTCTCTTGCTAGGTATCAGTTACCCCATACACGAGGGTTTACCAAGATCTCTCTTCAAAGCAAAACTATCCTTGTGATTACTCTCCTCTGTTCTTGAACATTAGGTGTTTAATTAATTTTTCAATTTCCTGTTGTTGGCAGACAAAAAAAAAAGAAATTAATTCTTCTGTCAAAATAAGGGGACTGTAATACAAATGCAAATTCACATCAAAATTGATTTCCTTAGGGAATAGGGAAACATCATAATTGATTCCAGAATACAGTGTAGTCCTTTGGAAAATGTAACTACTGTCAATATCTCCTGTGTATGAGAGAACACTTTGTGTAGTGTTTTCTGGTCAGCGAAGCAGAAATTAAAGAGCATAATATGACAACCACAGCCCATTCTTTTTATTTCCTACTACTGTGGCAGTTAAAATGTTTCTTCTGGTATTCAGTGCGTGGGCTTTAAACTGTTTCTTTCAGGCACATTGAAAAATTGTCTGTTCACCCCTTCTTAAAAGTTCATTTGCTGTGTGCTTTCCTTACCCTATTCCAAAAGGCAAATACAGCATGGTTTGTCAGCCATAGTCACGTAGGATCATGCAATCTGTTATATGATGAACTATCTCCATCAGGGATGGATGGAATAGCTGGGTTAAGTGTTTTCTGTGCAAGGTCACAATCATTGTCATAGCTCAGTCCTAACAGAAGTAGTTCAACTGACACAAGCCTATTTGTATTCTCGCATAACACCAACTAGTGTTTAGAAGTCATTCACTTAATCCGAATACCACTGCTTTCCCCAACATTGATAAATACTTCATAGGAGTATATACCAGAACCACCTGTTGCTCTAAGTGAAACAGGTTCTTCCTGGGGAGAGATTCTCTGCACTAGGTTTTCACCCTATCTACAAATGTTTCATTGCTTACTGTACTCAGATGATGTAACCTTGCTCAGTGCAGAAGTTTATTTTATTAATTGTATGTATGTATACATGAATTGCATAACTTCACCTATTCTAGCACCTAAGTGAAGTTTTCTGATAGCATCTCCTTTTCCTTGATTGCTCTAAAAGTATCCTTTGTATTGGCCATCATGTAGAACTGTACATGTACAATGTACATGTACATTGCAGAATGAGTTAGCGCTGTACGCTTGTTAAACCCAATACTGCTGCAGACACAGCTGAAGTTCTTCCCTGAAGAAATCTCACCCTACCCTAAAGAAACTTCACCCTGCCCGGTAGCTCTGCTCTGCACTTGTTTTCACCTGGTGCCAAGCTTGGCTTTTGGAAAGAAGTTACATGTTCTGTACTAAGAGTTTGCTGGATTACCCTAGGTTGTGTGGAACTGATTGTTCAAAAAGTGCTTTCATTTAGATTGTCACCTGTCATTTAATGGATGTCATGAAATCTTACAGTACTGCAGAACATCAGTGTCATCTGTGACATCAGCTGACTTACAGACATTGAAACCTCCATTTTCAGATTTGTAGCAACTTTTTCCACCACCTTCAGAAATGAAATTAATTTCTGATTTCAATATCATAACCTGGAGCTATTCATTACTGTTTGTCAAGCTGTATCTATAAATGCCAAAACAGAGGTCACAGTGCAATTGTTCTGTTATCTTCTACAACTAATTTTCAACTCCAAGAGCTGACACTTCACCACTTTAACAGGCAAGTTGCTTCGTGCTAACATGCAGAATGGCCATGAATTTCCCAAGAAAACATTTCACTATTTTACATTCAGACAACCTGCTTTTTCAATTGTTTTCCAGATGTTCTACTTTCCTTCACTTCAAATTGAAATTCTGGGGAGAGATGGGGGTTGCAGCTGATGTATTCCTGCTCTTGCACAGGAATTCAAGGAGTTCTGGAGTACACATGAGGATTAGAGAGGCTTTCAAAACTGGGAGATGGGATTTTAAAATCTTAAAAAAAAAAATTAATTAAAAATTCTGTGCATGTGAAGTGTATATGCACTGACCATTGTCAGTCAGTGTCTTGAAAAACAGAATCATAAGACTAAGGTACTTCTCTTTACTCCCACTGCTTTTAATCTGGTTTTAGGAAGTCTGCATTCATCACTTGTTCAAAAGGCAATAGCAGAGGGGTTCAGAAATTAATACAGTTTCTTTGAAGCCACAAAGAAAGCCAAGAATGTAGACAGATTCATATCATGTCCTGGAATTGCTTCTTCCAAGATGAGTTTCAAATAGGAGTACAGTGTCCTGAAAATATTTCTATGACTATTCTTGAGAGGTCTTTTTTAAAAAAGCTCAGCAGTGCTTTATGCAGAATACCAGTTTGATTTCTTGTTTCCTGGGTAGGATTCAGTGAGCTATTTTTAGTTTGGATCATGGAGGAGGGAGCAATTCTTGAGGAATTTGCTGTACGTTGTTGGTAACTTTGTTAGGGGTGTCAGTTTAGATGCAAAGAGGGTTATCTATTCACAGAGTGTGTATCTCCTTTTCTGGAGACCTGCAGTGTTTGTTTTCCGTATGCATTTTGTCTATGCAATCAGAATCGTTGATCTGATCCTAAAGAAGGATGTTTTTTCATTTTTCTTTTGCTTGCAAAAGTAGCAAGTAGCAAGTGTACAAGATGAATATTTTTTCACCATAATTCTTTCTTTTCATGCCTCCAAATAATAGCATCAGAACTGGATAGACTAAGTAAATTATAACACTCATCATGGTCCTTAATTTTCTTCTAATTGGATTTCACACATGTTTTAGATAATGGAAGTATGGTGCTGTGAATATAGGCATTTGAACTTCAGAGTTCCTTTAGAAAAAAAAGGGAACTACTCAGTGGCCTAAAAGAATTTCACTTTGGGGCTGCTGAGAGCCCTATATTTTTCAGGGAGCACATTCTGTTAAAGCAGGAAAGCTATTCCATAGCTTCTGCGGATCCATGGAAATGATTGCCTTTTGCTCCGCAAGCTTTGGTTTGGATCCTATTACACAGCTAGGTGCATTGACACATACAGTATTGCATTGACTATTATTAAGGAATCCCATTTAAGTAGAGATTGATCGTTCTTTCCCTTATTTCATTTTTGCAAGTAAACATGAAATTTGAAAATCATTAAACTTTTTCTTTTGTTGTCCAGAAAGTTTAACTGAACTAATAAATTCTGTATGTTAAGTAAGATTGACATATTAAATAAGAATCTATTCTCTTTCTCTCAGTTTGTGGTTCTAACTGTGTGTTTGAAGGCTGGATTAGAGACTTCATACTGGACTTTGGTAAGCAAATGTCTTTACCATATTTGCAAGTGTTCTGTAAAATATGATGATTCTTCTTATTTATTATACTACACTTTTATACTTTGCCCTCCCTAGTATCAGACTGTGGCTACTGTGTGGAAAGTCAGAATATAAAAAAACAATGGTTAATATTGAAAAGGAGGACACTGGCATAAGGCCTAAAGTAATCCTTAAACTAGAAAAATCAAAATTACTCTGAACTGCTTTTAACTGTTTAAATTGGCCAATACAGTATTGTATTCATCAATCAGTATTGCTGCTGAAAGTATCATTTTGCTTTAGCAAAATAGCTAACTAATGGAAGTACCAGAGTTAAATTAATACAAGGCATAGAAATTTTCATCCACTATATCAGAATTGCATTGTAAGTATGAAGTAGCAAAGATTTTATTTTTTTTTTTTAATAATGTCATAATACATCTGTGATGTTTTTTTCTGTTTTCTTTTTTTGTTTAACAGTTCAGCCATATAGCTATCTGGGGCAGCATAGCACTTTGGGTAGTGTTTTTTGGAATCTACTCTTCTTTGTGGCCAGTCATTCCCATGGCACCTGATATGTCAGGAGAGGTAAAAGTATATTTTAACTGATATCCAAATGTATGCAAAAAAACACTGTTTCAGTCTCTAATACAGGTCTAATCTTCACTGGATCCTTCTGTGAACTAGAGATGCATAACAGGGTTGCTTCTTTATACCTTCAATTTGGTAGCCTTGTTTATTTAAAATAGAAATTCACTCTTATGAAAATGGAAATCAACTAACAGGCTGTGATTATATGGTCTAGTGAGGAAGAATAGACAGGTAAGCTGCTTTGCAGTTCTTAATAGTAAGTTTTAATTTTCTGAAGAGAAGTCTTACCAAATTCAGAACTCAGAATTACGGTGCTTACTTGGCTAGAGGCTCTTTTGATAATGAAGTAGCATAAGCAGTGCATTGGTTAAAGCAATTTTTCATCTACAATTTTAGAAGTTTGCTGGGTATTTGAAACTGTAAAATGCCTCAAAATTAAAGGTGCCCTAACATGGCATGAACAGCTGTTTGTCATGCACGCATTTCCTTTCCTATTAACAGGCTGCTTGGAATGCATTATTGTACTGTATCTTTAACCTTTTGACAGTAATTACTGGTTTCTCTTTCATTTATTATACCATTTGTGTAAACCTGCTCTGAATATTGCAGATAGGACTGAAACCATAAAAGACCCTTAATTGCTGCTTGTGCTTATCTTATTGGGACTTCAGTCCCAAATTCTCAAAACCATTCAGTTCCAGAAATACCTGAAGTCTAGTATTGCTTTCCCAGGCACCAGTGTCTGCTTCTGGGCATGGGCAGTACCTTCAGTGCTGAGAAGCTTGGTGCACAGTCTCAGAGGAGGGAATCAGAAGTTGGGAATACCTATTTGTTTCATAAAAACATTCTGTTAATGGTTTTCAAAGCTTACAACTTTGAAGTCAAGACATAAACAAGTAAAAGAGTGAGTGCCTTTAACTCCACCACTGTGATATAATTTGGCAATTCATGCAGGATGTGGAAAACGTAGGTCCTTTTCTTTCCATCATTTAGAGGTAATTCAGACCCGCAAATCTCACCTTCTACTTAAACACTTATGAGAAAAATAATATCTAGGCATTTATGTAACTACTACATTTTAATGGAAAGCACAAGGAATAGGATTAACTGAAATACTTAGACACATAAGTAAAAAATTAATTTGAAATTATACAATTTCTTGCTGGTTTTCCTATCTATTATAACCTCTGGTCTATGTATATATGTAGATTTTGTACACTACCATGTTGCCTCCACTACTCTATTTATGTATGTTATTTTAAATTAAAGTAATTGATGCTATTACACTTTAGCATGTCATTTCATATGCACTGTACTTCACAGAATAAATAGAATGTTTTTTGATTCTGTTGGTTTTAGACATTTGTAAAATCTTTATGCATTTAAGACAGAAGAACTTCTATAGCAATAAGCATAGTGGGACCAGCAGCACATATTATACTTCGTATGACACAAAGACAGCTGCTTCACTGTTAAAATAACTGAGTATTTAGTTTAGCACACATTCAGTCTCTGAAGTTATTGTGAGAAAAAGATATTTTTGAGGGGAATGTAATTCCTGCAAACTTGGAGAAACAGTACTTCGTAAAGAAATGTAGCTGTCAACAGAATTACTCTTGGGGTTTGAATTCAACATGACATATGAGTAGTCTGACTTGCAAACCCAAATTCGTATTGTGATAAAACAGTTTCTGTACTTGAAATGGACAGTCTTGTTTTTGTTAGAGTGTTTGCTTATTCATGTGTATATGTATAGTATCTCTTTACATGTTTCTGTACATGCAGTTCTTTGGGAGCATGTTGTTGTGTGAGGTTGATTTTGGTTTTGTTCTTTCTAAGAATTTTGGTTTTGTTCTTTCTAAGAATATAGTTATAAGTCTGTAACATCAAAATAAAGTCTCTTAAACAAGAGCTTATTTTAAAAGCTCTCATTTGTCTTTTTGAGCCATACTCCATGTGGCTAAAAGTCCTGTCAATGAATACTGCAGCTCAGGCTGGAAGCAGGATTTTTGTATACATTCCTGGAAGCCCCCTTTGCTGACCAGGTAGTCTCTGGCAGGGCAGAATTCACTGGTTCTCTCTGAAGCAAGTCCAGACCTTCCATAAGTATTCAAAATGAAAGATTCACAAATAGAACTGTGGAAAAAATAAAAATCCATATGGCCATCTCTGCTGGCCTGTGCAAATACTGCTTGTCTGATTTCTTCAAATGTGCAAGTCAGTCTTGGAAGAATTTATCCAAGTACGTTTGGCAGAAATTACGTTATAGAATACCAGGTTAGAAGGGACCTCAAGGGACTGTCATCTGGCCCAAGCTTTCTTGGGAAAAGCATGGTCTAGAGAAGCTGTCCAGCACCCTGTCCAAATTTTGTGTCCAATGTTGGGGACTCCACCACTTCCCTGGGGAGATTATTTCAATGGCTGTATGTCCTTGTTGTGAAAAATTTTCCTCTTGCAACTAATCAGAATCTATCCAGGAGTATCTCATACTCCGTACTCCTTGTGACTTCTTTTCCATCATGAAAAGGAAGTTTCCATCTTCTTTGTAGCCATCCTTCAAATACTACAAAATGGTGATAATGGCTCCCCTAAGCCTTCTTTTCACAAGCTTTCTGGCTTTTACAATCACCAAATGAACAACTGAAAAGCTGACCTCTGCTTCTATAGCTTTTTGTCTGTTTTTGCCTTGGCCTGATCTGAGAAATTATGCTGAATTACCCTGAATTTTTCAGGGTGGATTGTTTGTTTGTTTCTAAATGTGTTCATTAAAGATGTCTCTTTTTAATAAGATGTAGACTTAGAAGGAGGTTTTACCAGCTATAATATTTATGAAACTTAAATGTATTCTTTTTCAGCTCCTAAGAGCTGTTAACAGCAGTTCTACCATAGTATTTTTATAGTCTTATCAGTCAGCATTCTTGATACAATATTCATTCAACCATTCAGTCCTAACTAGATCATAGTCATCTTCCACAAACATCTTTTTCATGGCTTCTTTGACACAGAAAAGAACCTACTGAAACACTGTAATAAGAGTTCAGTCTAACTTCTTCATATTAATGTTAGGAAAATAATAAGATTCTTGCTGCTTATTCCTGGTTCTATTCCAAGAAAATAAAAACCAATTCTCTTGAAGAGGAGAGAAAAAGCATATGGAGCTGATGGAAAAAGCATTCATTGGATGCAGAGGAAAGTTTTCACCTAAATATTTCGTATCTCTGGATTTTTCATAAATTCCTATAAAATACCTATGCAGCTATGATAAATGAGTTTCAACAGAGAGCACTACAAGATAATGCCTCAAGAAGATGGGGGTGGAAAAAAAAAGTTGTAATTGGAGAAAAGGTGTTGATACAAAAGATGCAATAACACTCTTACGTTGGAGCACTCAAGCCAGCAACCCAAATTTAAATCATAAGAATTGTTGGTTTCTGTTCATCTTTTTAGCATCAAGGCATNACAAACGGGGGGGGGGGGGGGGGGGGAAGAAACAAAACCAAGTATTTCACATTTTTCCAGGTTTTCCCTACTTTTTCCACTTATTTTGTTTTCCATCATTTTGTGTATCATTCAATTGTACAGAAGATAATTAAAGTTGTCTTTCACGTATGTGTTGCTATATGTTAGTAGTACAGAAGGAAAGATAGTAGCATTCTATGCTCTAGAAGAACATATAATGAAATAAAAAAATTAAGACTTTCTGACAGAATGCCAACAGTTTTGTTCATTGTCTAGGCCACCACTCCTTCTTTGGCATGTTCCTTATACTATAATGAAGTCTTATTTTCCTTTCTTATTCTTTGCTCTAAGTTCTCCCAAAGAGCCAAACAAGGACCCTTTGATCCAAAATGGCTCGTTGATCTAGAATGCTGAGGCAGTTATGGCATCAAGATCTTTGTTTTCTGCTCTTTCAAGATTACTACTCCCACACTAGACCAACTCATCCCAACTGGACAGTACTGTTCCTCACAGTGTGGTAGTTATGTGGCTCTCCACATTACAGTATTCCTGAGTCCTATGAATAGTAGTGACTAGGTTGCCCAAAAGGCAATGTGCCAGAAGAGTTGAAAGGCGGCTAAAGGTGGCTTCTTGCTCATAAAAGCAGTGGTATCCTGGCACAGGTGTTCTGATTAAAAAAACCTGGCAGTTACATAGCTGATACCTGTTACAGGGAATGATAACAGGCATATATGGGTGTTCTTAGGTGAAACACACTCCTCCTTTAGTAAAATTCTGGCAAGACCTTAGAGTCAACGTTCAAACAAGAAGCCAGTCACATTTTGTCAACCTTACAACAGTTTCTATTTCAGTTTAAAAAAAAAACTAGTGAAGAAAACTCTATTACTTCATTCATTTTTCTCTGATTGATGATGTTCGGATGAAAACTGTCTTTCTTCAGACACAGGCTAGAAGGAAAAGTAGGTGAAAAATGTTAGAGAAACAATGGGACTTACGAAGAAGAAAGTGGAAAAATAAGCTGTAAACTTGAAGAAGGATATGTGATAAAGAAGGTGTGATAACCTACATAGTTAATTATATAGTATCTATGTTGAGGTGCTGTAGCATATCAGCTCTAATCAGATGATCAGCTTTATTTATCATTAAGCTGAAAGTTTTGTTATCGTTCACCTTTATATTATTTTTGTTTGTTCTTTAGACTCATTCACTTAAAAATTGCTCTTCTTCAGTTTATTCTGAGAATTAGAATTTTTACATTCTTCTAGTCTTAGACACAGATCATAAAATACTAAGAATATAAGTTTTGTGTGCTTACAGCAATATGTTAAATTACCTTTTCTTCCATGTTAAATTACCTTTTCTTCCAGCAGGCTTTTGATAGTAGAAGAAAAACATGATTTCTGTCGGAGGAAACTTGATGTACAGTGTATGAGAGAGAAATGCTGAAAACATTTCAAAAGTTTTCAATGATTTTATAACTTCACAGTGTCTGTGATAGTCTTTACTACAATACAGTGTTTATCTGCAGTAATGTTTATTCCCACATTAGTTGTCTGTCAGTACTGTCTGGTGTGGAAACATCTGAACCACCAGCTTTACAGGTTATTTTCATACTATTTTGCCTGAAAGATTGTGCTTTTAAGCACAAATGCACAAAAAAAAAAAAAAAAAAAAAAAAAAAAAAAAAAAAAAAACCACCACCACACTAAACTAAAGCAACCTATGTCAACGTTTTGTGCTTAGGTTTAACACCATTATGGAGAACTGGGTCACACCACAGACAAGCTCTTTTGACCCATTACATGAAAGAAGTTCTATTTAATTTCAAGAAAGGTACTACTGCAAAGTAGAACGACATTTTCATTGCAGTCCCGAGTAAATGTGTGAACTAGTGAATTGTCAGGAGGCGTTTCCTGTTGCCCATGTTTTGTCATTTTGGCATAATACCCATTTGAAAGAAATGATGCTATGATTAAATTACGTGGTTTTATATGTATGTATTTTTTTTGCAATAATTGCATTAATTAATGAAGTTTCTGTAACTTATATCACCTTAATTAGAGTATGTACCATTCATGTGTCAGTAGAATATAAAGCTGCTTGGACCTTTCATTAATGCTTTCATCCTTGCAATTCAGACCTTATTTTTAATTCCACTTAAAAGCAGATTGATTTTTAAAATTTGAAAATATTTCTAAGCTGATGTGGTTAGTTCTTTCTTGAATAAATATGATTGGGATTTGAGTTGAAAACCAAGTTGAGGGGTGGAAAAATAAACATGCCTATTGTATATTTCATACTAGTACTGACTCCTGACTCTTAAGTTTGTTACTGGTGTGTGCTCCAAGTTGCTGAGCCTTTTTTTTTTTTTT
>VWZY01000403.1:576282-603028 GCA_013399075.1 Chloroceryle aenea
ACACCTACCTGATTAATAAGTTAGCTTAAAATTACAACACTTACTCGCATGAGTATGACATGAGATTAAAAGCAAAAGTTCAATATATGCAGAACTTTTTGATTTATTGTGATACTGTAGATAATGCACTGTAACGTTCTCCAGAGCACCATCTGTTTCTCTTCTGTCTGACCCAGGGGATCTATAAAACTACTGGCGGAAATTGAAGTTGAGGAACGCATGTATTTTACAGAATTTTAGATCATTTGATTGAGGCTTGCAGAATCTTTGTGAAAAACAATAGTATTCCTTGTTGAATGATTTGGCTTCACCATGGAAGAAAGATGTATTAGAATATACTTTATTAGCAGTATTAGTTTCTTAAATATTGTTTCCTTCTTTGTTATTCCACATAACCAGCTTATTTGGAATTGTGCTTGTTAAAATGTTAGATATACATCTTTTAAACACCTTAAAATTTTGAAATTATTTTTTTTTACATACGAACATCAAACATTTTCTAAAAATGTAGTTGCCCAGATATTTCAATCTCTAATGAACCAGTCTTCTCTGGGGAGATTTTTACCTAAAGTCTGATCTGAAAGGGGGAATTTGGTTTAGTCTAATAGAGAGCAAAGTCAATATTTAGACTAGTATACAATTATCAAATACATGAGGTTGGAATGGACCACTGGAGGTCATCTGGTCCAACCCACCCACCCCCTAGAGAAAATTGCCCAGGACCACATCTAGATGGCTTTTGAGTATCACCAGGGATGGAGACTTCACAGTCTATCTGGACAACTTGTGTCAGTGTTCAATCACTTTAACAGTAAAAAGCATTTCCTGATGTTCAGACAGAGCTTCCCATGCTTCAGTTTGTGCTCATTGCCTCTTGTCTTGTCACAGGGCACCACTGGAAACAGCCTCGCTTTTTTGTCTTTACACCTTCCCTTCAGGAGTCTGTTTCTTTGATAAGATCCTCCCTGAGCGTTCTCTAAACTAGATAGTCCTTACTCTTTCAACCTTTCCATTCATAGGGAGGTATTCCAGGCCCTTCATCATCTTCATGGTCCTTGGTTTGACTGTCTGCAATGTCTGGAAGCCCAAAACAGGACACTTTTCCAGGTGTAATCTCCTCAGTGCTGAGTAGAGGAGACCTCCCTCAACCTCTGCTGGCAATACTTTGTCTAATAAAGGCAAAGGTAGGACTCATCTTTGCTGGCTCATGTTTAAAGTGGTGTTGACCAGGATCCCCAGGTCCTTTCTGCAAAGCTCCTTTCCATCTGGGTGTCCCCAGCATATACCAGTGTCTGGGACTTCACGCTTTTCACTTGCTCAGCTGCATGAGGTACTTGTCAGCCCATTTCTCCAGCCTGTTGGTGTGTCTGGATGGCAACACCACCCTGTGGTGCATCTGCCGCTCCTCTCAGTTTTGTGTCCCTAACAAGCTTCCTGAGAGTACACTGCCCCATCATCTGCATCCTTAATGAAAATGTTAAACAGGACTGGGCTGCAGTATTGACCCCTGGAGTATGCTGTTAGTTACTGGTCTTCAGACAGACTTTGTGCCTCTGATAACCACCCTCTGGACCAGGCCATTTAGACAATTTTTCAGTCTACCTCACTGTCTGTTCATCCAACTCAAACATACATCAACAGCTTCTCTATAGGGATCTTACAGCTTATACCCTGCTGTGGTGTCCCTCCTGCTGTAAAAGATGCTATTAATGGATACTGGTTTCTTGCACTTTTTTTTAAAAAACAGATAAGTGTTATTTTATTAACTTCTGCAAGATACAGCATAATAAATAAATTCAAATAGCTTTATATTTAAGAAAATTACTATGGTACTTTTCCTCAATGTTAGCAGGGAAAGTTAAAAGTAACGCTCCTAAAATTTGAAAAGTAATGATTCTCTCTACGTTTTTCAACAAAACAGGAGAAATACTGTGCATGTTTTTAAGGGAACCTGTCGGATAACTCTGTTAACAATCTGTATTTCTAAAAATTGCCTTGATCTCTGTATTGCAAACAAATACCCAAGTCTCAATTCTTACTTCTCACAAAGCTTGTGGAAAAAAGCCATTCTTAAATCTGTTAGCCAGTAAATTGTTGGTTTGTTTGTTTTTTTCCTGTTTCACTGTTTATTACCAATCGGGATTAAATTATTAGTGAAAATTCTTGGTCTTCATTTTTAGGGGAGTAGTTGGTGTAGTACCTTTTCATTGCAGGAGTATTGCTTGTTCACAGACCACATTTGAAATATGGTTTTCAAGAACATTAAAATAGTTAAACAGCAAAAGCTACTGTCTTCCTTCATAGTTCAAGACTTTTTCAAGCCTGTTCTCAGCAAAAGGCCCTTAGGGGTATTTTCCCATCTTTTTAGCACATTTTCATTCTCCTTCAATTTTTTCCCACTTTGTCTTTTATAGATCTGTGAGTCTTTACAGAACAATAATCAGTAATATTTATCTTGCTTCCTTTCTATACCTATGTGCATGTCTTGTTTAGAGAAGTAATATGTTTCATTCTATGTTTGTGGAGAATATTATTACTTTGTAAAAAGCACTCGATGATTTAGGGAGGATTTTTTTAAAGTGAATCAGAATTCATCATATAACACACATCCATTTTAGTCCTCTGTCCTCATCTGAGAGCTTAAAACTATGTTACCGTTCTGATACTAAGATACTGTATCTTACTGAGTTCTTTAATAATTAAGCTTGCTTTTAGTCTTTCACTTCCAGAATCCAAAATATTTTCATAAGGTTTTTTTCTTTTGACATTTAGTTACCATCTTGTAGTTTTCATTTTGAGTCCTCAGACCTTCACAATTTAATTTACTTAGTCTAGTACTAAATGCTTGTTAGCCTGTCTAATGTTCCCAGATATACTTCACAGGTTGTATTCCATATTGAGTAGTTACATACCCATTCTTGAACTGCACAGGTACAAAGCAAAACAGCAGAGCTGATCTTTGAACTACCAGATTTACCTTTTCTACTTATCTGTCTTGGTAGTATGATAGTTCTAACATTCTTCCTTTTTATTGGTTAGTCTCTTCCAGGTATCAGCATTTAACTTTATTCTTTCCCTTGGTATACTCTTATCATTCACCTTTATAAACAACAGTTAAGGTCTTTTTCTGTTTAAAATATTACAAATCAAATGGAGTACACATTCCTATGGTAGTTATGCATACAACACCTAAGATAATTCATGATATTCAGCTGCAAAATAATTAAAGATATTCAGCTGCTATCTCTCTCCATAGCAACTTTCTCTCCTGATGCACTGTAACAAGGAATTACTTCAGTTCTGTACAAATCCGAGTGAAACTCAGTATTTCCTCTGCTCCTTCCTGTTACACCTATTGCAGGACAGACAACCCCTATCCTGGTAGCAAAGTCTGTAGAACTACCAGAACTTATCTGTTCATCGTGGCTTTACACCTTCTTTACAAAATACTATTTGTTATGTCACCTTTGAATCAACTCAGGTTTCTATGTGACACTTTGAGGCAAAAGAGAGTCTAGCCATTTCTTGCAGAATAACTAGCATTCTCTGATTACAAGCACAATTAAGAGTAGTGTGATAAAGCTCACAGACATTTTCTAGTTTGTCTAATTTCACATCTAGATGGCTAATTGTCTTTAATTTCCTAGAGGTTATTTTTCAGGTATGTTAGTTCAAGCTGTAGCGCAACCTTGATAGCCCAAGTTTTACTAATAGAACCTCCTTCTCTTCCTAATTCTTGGGAAAGCTTTTTCTTGTTTGTGTGTCATTCTCCTCTCCAGCCTTTATTCCACATATTAATATTTATTGTGAAGCCTTTTTTCTTTACTCTTTCCCTGCTTTTTATCTTTAAAAGCACTTCCATCACTGTTTCTGCCTAAAGTTAACAGAGATAGGAGCTGGTAATTTCTTTGTAAGAGCTATTCCTGATACCAGGACTTGTTGCTGGTTTATTTAGTGGTTTGGGGTTTTTTTTCCAAATGTAAAATATCTCTTGAGGTAACTAGGCTTTCATAAAATGCAATGAAGGAGTTAAATGCCTGTGAACTTAATTTACAAAGTGAAAATGAGCAGCCGTTCTAAGCTAGTCACAAGAACATGTAATAACATGTAGTCTTGCATTTCATCCCTTTCTGGGCTCAAATGCCTTACTGTAGTTAGAGAGAAGTGCTAATTTGATGATTCACAAACCTGGGTTATGTCCCGCAGTTAGACCCTTATCACCTCTATTTTTTAAATTACCTGTTAAATAATTGAATATTCACCCCAAATGAATATTCCCCTAAAGCTAGATTTAAGTTTCTCTGTACTTTCAGGGTACAAATTTCAGAGTAATGTTTTCTGCTGAAAGGGTGACAGAACAGAGACCTGTGTCTTCTGATGTTCCGCTTTGTATGGAATAATCAAATATTTACTTGGATCAGAAGAGACAGTGTGCTGGCTTTTGCTCAGCCTGAGTGATTAAGGTGCTCTATAGGAAAATGCAAGATGTGTGTTCCAATGCCTACTTAAAATATTCCCTGAAATGAGGGACTGAACAGATCTAATATGAGACATCTCATCTTGGGTGTCTCATCAATATGAGACACCAAGTCTCTGTTTATCCTCTGTATTGCATTCTGTCACCACAGAAGTACTTCTCGGAGCTTTAGAATTTGCAGTGCATATATGTGTTTGTGAGCTTTTGTACATCTGTATTATTTGTAATATTATTTAAGGTTATGGTCTTAATTATATAAATAAAATAGCCCTCTGTGGGACACAGTCCACCCTTCATACCTATCTGCAGTGAGAAAATCTGTTACTTTGCAATGGACTGGTAGAATCCTTAGCTGAAGAAAATGAGAGGAACTGGTGAAGAAGTAAATGCGTGTTCCTTAGTCTGTCTTTACTCATTTTTCTCATCTCATAAGACATTTGTTCCATTCAGAATTTATCGACTGGTACTCCCTCTGTTTCAGTACCTCTTACTGTTTGTTATATACCAGTTAAGGCTTTGTAATTTGCAGAAAACAGAGGAACTCCCTTTTTATTATACCTAATAAGCATGGTTCCTTACATTTTTTAAATTCTTAAGCTCTTTAAGGCTAGAGGCTTTTTGAGAACTCGCTTGTTGGAACTTCACTGCACTGGGAGTTAAATTAAGGTCTGTTTTAATATTACAAGAAGTACTTTGGCATGTATGAGGGCAAACGTGTAGGTAAGTGAAACCAGTGAGGTTGTCTCTGGGTTGCTGAGAGGAGAAACTGTAGCTAGTTTGATGGTGTTGAGGAGTTATTATTTTAATAGTTCTGTAGTTTATAAGGAGAGGATATGTACCTGCATGATACCTGAAATAGATCAACTGAAAGTGTTTTTACAAGCTTTTCAGAAGCAATAATTTTACTGTTATTTTTGTCTTTCTCTTTTTACTTTTAGAAGGCTTTTTAAAATCTGAGTTAGCTGTTTCAGCAGAACATAGAGTATTTTCTTCATATTGAAGAAAAGGAGAATATTCTGTGTTCATTTTGGCATGTAATTTCTTAACAGTATATCTCTATCAGTGCATTAAAAATGTTTTGCAGACAGGATTTCTGCTCTGCCCCTAAGCCATGAAAGGGAGTAATTCTTAATGTTTTCATTCTTTTTTAAAAAATAAGAATGTATATAAAAATCTGTATAATGAACTTATTAAACAATGTTAATTCACTTTAGAAAGTCCTAATATTGAGCATGAGCTCCACAGATGACAAATTTTTTATCCTTCATTCAGGATTTGTAAGTCCTACAATAAACTAGGCTTCCCAGCTCTCATTTTGGATTACTTCTGAATTCCCCTGGGAGCCACTTTTGTGGCAGATTCCATTTGGTTTCAGAAGGCCTAAAGGGGGAAAACTTGGCATAGACCACAAATCTCTCACATTAGGAACAATTTGTAAACCACGAACAGAGGCAGCCAGAGTCCGTCCTCAGAACAGGCTGCTCCTGTTAGTGCCATTGTCTGCAAAGGATTGGTTTGCCATTTCCCAGATGACCTGCCTATGTGTAGAGAGATGTGAAAAGTTAGAGACAAAAATGTTTTCTACAGAGTGAGGGGGGAGCTTTCTTGTACAGAAAGGAAGGAAATACCTCTGTGGGATTTTATTTTTTCCCCTCTTCGTCCAAAAAATACAAAGAGGCCCTCTGTCTTTAATGCGAATGTCGGCTTTAAATCTTTTAGGTTTGGATTAACTCTGTAAAAGAAAAAAAAAATCTGACAGGCTTTCAAATATGACGCAGAAAAACTTTTTTTTTTTTTCCTCAATTCATGTTGTTCATTTGTAAAGCCAAAGGCTGGATGGACTGAATAGTAGGCGCCAGTTGTTCCTTCATTCATAGTTAGCATTACAATGGTCAGAATTAACATCCTAAGACCTACATTATCACTTTTGCTGTTTCACCAGCTAACATTAAATACAGGGTGGCTAACGCAAGTACAGCTCTTGCTACGTTCTTAGAAATTAAAAAATGATGTTAATAAAAGTAAGAATTGTCATTATTTCAAGTTGTATTTTTTTTTAGGAAAATTTGTCTTTCTAATTGATACTTAATTATGGATATCTTGCAAAATGTAGTTGTGATAGACATTTCCTATTAGCTGCTGGTTTAGGAAATGAGTATTTCATCAAGTATGTCAAAAGTCATGTTTTGTTTTTTAAAGTGTCTATGCTAATACATTTTTTTCCTCTTCCTGATACAAAATTTTCTGTTTTATTTCCCTCCATTGAAAATGTCAGTTGTTTACACCTTTGTAAAGTGTGCTTAGTGTTTACATCTTTGCTGACAGCTGTTGGCAGAAATAATTACTAGAATCTCAGGGCTACAGCTATGTCCTTTTAACATAGAGGTGGAAAGTTAATCAAATATTCAGTTCAGTTGCATTCTAGTGTTTTCCAAAGAATCAGTGTCATTAGGAATTTGAATATGAAAACAAGGTAAACAGAACTTTTCACCTAGATGAGAATAAAATTTCTTTTTTTGACAATAACTCACTTCTGGTTTACACAAGAACATTTCAAGTATACTTCTAAATTGATCAGGTATATGCATTCAGATAATAGCTACTGAAAGCTACCTGCATTTGTCTGCTAATTAATATTAGAAAAAAAATAGATTTTTTAATTTTAGTCATGTATAGAGGTTTAACCTTAGAAAGGAATTGGTCTTCAAGTGATGATGTAAAGGATTTGAAAGGATATTGTTGTGTAGCAATATTACTTTCAGTCTCTGTACAATCTACATTACAAAGGTATTTTTTATACTGACTGCAAAATAATATTTCAGTATTATGCTTCATTAAGTATTTATCATATTCCTTCCATCCATGATATTATTGTTGGGGTAGATTAAAGGTTGGGCTGTAGGTTTTTTTCCTTTAATGTCCATACATTATGAAGTTTGTTTTGGTTTTTTAGTGTGTTTAGTGTGTTTTAGTTTTTAGTATGTTTACAGACCAAGTTAAGTTATAAACAGAAGAAATTCCCATGTGTTAATGTAAACCAGTATATAAAAAAACAAATGCACAGCTAAAAGCAATGACCTTGCATGCAAATATTTCACTATGTGTTAATGTGTTAGATCTTTACTTAACAGTATGTTGCATACTTCCATAATTATGTAATTAGTTGTTTTCTTAGTTCTCAATTTTAAGCAGTTTGAAAAACAGGAATCTGTCAGTGTGGGAGATGTGGTACTACAAGTTCTGTTGGAGATAACTTTGATCCAAATTATATTGCAGAATGGTTGTACAGTGTCCATAGGAAGGGTCAGAAACTTGTATCTTCTGTCAGGGTTGCTTGCAAATAAGAAATTGTGCTTGTAACATGAAAGGAGGGAGGTGGTTTTTTGATAAATCTGATGTTAATGAAAATGTCCACAGTCAGCCTAATGATGTAGAGCAGGGTTGTGGAGGGGTAGATTTCTGCCCCCCCTCTCGAAGAGCTAAGCAGTGTGATCTTTCTACCAACTTCTTAACATGATTTAGTGCTTACTATCTACTGGAATTCTACAGCGAACTGGGGGTTTTTAGAAAGGAATTAAGGTAATATTTCACATTAGAGAGTCTAGAATGGTTCATTTAAATTTTCTTTTTGTTCGCCTTAACCAAGTAATTGATATTTCTAAGGTTTTTTACTAGTTTTTGTCATAACATCATCATATTTTCTGGTGCTTTTTTTTTTCCCCCTCCAGGCAGCTATGATGTTCAGCTCTGGAGTGTTTTGGATGGGACTTCTGTGTATTCCTATGACAGCTTTACTTTTTGATGTAGTATACAAAGTGTGAGTACAGAAATGCCAGGGTTTATAGAAGAAAGCACTGACTTTTAAGTGTTGTGTTTTAATTACTAATATAAGAAAAACAAATGAAGATCAGCTCTGGTGATTGTATATAATTATTTTTCAGCTTGTTTGTTTTTGACAAACTTTAGTGCAAGTGTTTCTAGCGCTTTAAATGTTTCAATAATTGCAATGTCTTTTTTATAAATATTTGTTGTTTCTAATTTGCAAGAACAGATGATAAAATATGTTATTTAGACTTGCTTTATAATATTTCATCTTGTAAAGCTTAATTTTAAGTCATGGCCAAAACCAGATTTATAAATTGAATGTTTATATAAGTGTTAAAACAATCTGTTCCTTTACTTTCAAGAAGAGTAAATCTGGCAGTATTTTGTATTGCTTACAGAATAAAGAGAGCTACTTTTAAGACACTGGTAGATGAAGTTCAGGAATTGGAAGCAAAGTCTGAGGATCCTGGAGCACTTGTGCATGGCAAGAGGTACTGTGAAAAACAGTAGATCATTGTAGCTAAATATTTTCAGCCTCATACATGTATCAAAGACAAAAGATTATGTTTCAAAATCCACGCAAACAAAAGTCACCTGTAAAGATGTTTCAGGTCTACTGAGCCTCTGTGTTTTTTTCATATGCTTGGATGTAGGTTTTTTCAAAGGCTTTTACTGATGTGTTTCTTAGTAGCTGGCTGTTATGTTTCTAGTTACTGCATAGAACAAACTTGAGGTATGATATTAATTCTGGCTCTTTTGACTCTGTTAACAGTTAATACAAAGTGAGTTTAAACCTGTGTAATTCACTAGTATAGTCATAAATTGGGCCTAAGCACAATAGCCAAAAAAAAAAAAATAGAAAATTTAAAATGCTGCTTGGTAGCATAGGGGAAAACAGCAAAATATGTCTAGGATGTCTAGGATTTGCTGAAATTGAATAGAACAAGCTGTCTTTGTATCTAATGCCAGTCCAGAGCAAACAAATTTGACAAAATTATTTCTTACCTCATCTGGATTAAATGTAAGACTCCACAGAAATTTCCTTGTTACATCCTTCTTCATGGGTCAGGTAGGTAATTTGAAAAGGAAGAAGGTAAAACTGAACATTTGGCCAATTTCTATCTGTAAACTCCAGGTAAAGGTGTGCACTTACTAAAATACTTAAGACTTTTTAACCTTCTTATCAAACACTTGGTGAAAAAGAGAAGACAAAGCCCCACCCTCCTTCTCTTCCAGTTCATTACTGCCATTTGGCTGAGCTAGAGCTTTCTTTCCTCGTCTTCATTTTCATGAGTTGTGTGACATCTGAAAAAAAACCAAAACTTGATTTTCCTGTTCTTGCCTTCGGACTGCTGTTTTTTTAGTCTCTTCATGGCAATGGGCTTAGTCAAGAAGGCTTTTTTCCTACTGAGGTATGCATTGAAAGAGAACTGGCAGGGGGTCAAGGAGGGGGAACCAACCAAGCAACAACAAAGAAACAACCACCACCACAATTTGGACACTTCTTTTTTTGTAGATTCAATTTTCCAGAAGCACCTTTTGTTCATAAAAAACTCTTAATTTCACCTTTTCCTTCAAACTTACTGTATCCCATCTCCAGTTTCGTGGTAATCAGCTTGCTAGGATTTCCCAGGTTGAGACCAAATTACATTGGATACCAAGGTGATGACCACCATTTCTAATGGATGGAATATCCAGCTTGTTTGCATCTGCCTTTCCTAGAAATTATTTTCACAAGAATGTATTGTGTCTCATGAAGTTCATCTTCCATGATACCATAGACAAATACTAGAGGAGGTACTGTGAGTCATGGAAGGTCATCCCACCACCCATGGAAAACCCAGTTCTAGTGTAGGGGGCTATATAGGAGCACATACCTATATAGCATCTTCCATCAGGTTCTATATGCTGTCTGTGGCAGCAGCTTCATATTGGAAATAATGCAAAATCCTCTAATTGATGAAAATTCCAGCATCAAGCATACTTTCCTTCATCACTGCAAGACCCGACTAGTGCTTGCAAGAGTCTGCTACCTTTAAAGGTGGTCTAAATCAATTACTATGAATGCCTCTCTCCAGTGGCAGAGCTTATTTAGGCAGCTTCAGGGCAAGATCTTCCTCCAAGTTAACCAACTCATGTATCAATGTAATGTCCCCAGTTTGAGCCAGAAATAATCTATGCTGTGTGATCTTTTGCAAAGAGCAAAAGTTGTATACAAGTGAATTGGAGAAAGCAGATATTAGTACTAGACAGTACTAAGAGGAGAGCATCTTGCGGCTCTAGAAGAAATTAAGGTAATATATACTTTTAGCATTCCCAAGACTTACCTTGCATTCCCAAATTCAACTACTTATATGTAGCAGTATGTTCTACCTTCATTCTGCAGAATGTCTTCCAAATACCTTCTTATTTAGGTAAGAGGAACTTGGTGTTTTCACCGCTAGTTTTATGATTACCTTTTTATCCTGCTATTCAGTAGTTACAAGGGCTTCATGAAGGTACTTTAGCTACCTCACAGAATGTCTTTCTTAGATCTGTTCCTTCTCCACAACGTTCTTTTTACACCTGTATTCTTTGAAGTGCACAAGCAGCCACCTAATGTGCAAATTGATGGATGTTAGACATCTTAATATCTCTTAGGGATTTACTACCTCCATGAGTTGTTTGGAGTTTTTTTTAATTATATCTTAATTCAGGTAATGTAGCAAAAGCTTCCCCCTTTATGGAGAAAGTATTCTTTGTTAAAGAAATGGTCTCATGAACAGGCTTACTTGCATCTTCAGAAATTTGATTGAATTACTGTAAACATTTTTGAGCCCCCTAAGTTGCAGAAGCCTGGATTAACTAGTTACCCATGCAGAGTAAATAATTAAATTGGTAAGGAATATTCTCTATACCTGTTTTAAGTATGTACATGAGGGTCTTCTACTCTCGAGTCATCATGCTTTTCAGGCAAGGACAAACAGTTATTTTTCAAAAACTTACAGTGTATTCTTCAACACCAAATTAAATTTTTCCTGTGTGCATTCCTCTGGAAGTAACTTACTATGTTGTAGCAGAAGGGATTTGTTCTCATGTAATGCCAAAATAACATAAGAAGATATAAATCACTGTTTGATAATATATTAAGTAACTGGGAAATACTGAGAAAGATAACTCGGGAACGCTTCCACTCTGTCCGTTCCAATCTTAAAAAGCACTGCAACACAAAACAAGAGGCTCAGCTTCCACAGATAACAGGTCAGGATTCTGTTATTGGCTAGATGCTGTAATCTGATGGTATCTGAATGTTTAATTAGAAGTATGTTAGTGTTAATTTTTATGGCCATTTTTTCATCTAGAATATATTTGTTGCAGATTTTTAGAATTGTGTTGACCTGATATTGCATGTATTTAAATACAGCTAAGACTGTAAGGCTTTACCTTTTGATGTTTTCTTATCAAACAATCTTAGGATGGAAATCTTCTATTTAAATTCTGAATTTGTGCTTTTAGCCGTTTTCTTAAAATTAGGATAAAAATTTGCATTTACATTGAAGTAATTTAAAATATGGTACTCCAGAGATCTTTACTGTATTTTAGCCTATGCTTTAAAAGTAGGATGTGCTAATCTAATTGTAAAATCTGCCATCCCTTGTATTCTTTCTGTCCTGCCTTGAAAAGGTTTTTAAACTGCTATCATTGAAAGCTTGGGAAGAGCATTCCAATCATATCTTGCTGGTATATAAGGATGTATAGTCAGATTTTTTTCCCAAAAACATCTTAAAATACTTTTCTTCTGTTCTTCTGTAGTCAGCATGTTGAAGTTGGTTTTATCACACATATTTTTCAGTTAAGTAGGAATATATCTTGAGCAAGGTGTGAATTTGGCATGGTCACTTTCCAACAGAAAGTTTCCTGTTGGAATGCTGTTGACTTGAGGGTGCCTTGGTAGCATAAATAGACCAGCTTCAGTAGATTAACAAGTTTGTGCCACAAACAGTATGATTTCTATCACAAGAGCCATTGTAATTGAAATGCCATAAAGCCATTTGTACTTAAAATTGAAATGACCAAGGTAAAAGGCTACATTTTGTATATAAAGCATTGTTCAAAAACAGTTTCCCTGATACCTTCTATATAATGCTTAAGCAAAAACAATGGTAATTCTTATTAGAAAGATATTTTTACTGGGTTGAATACTATATGGACTGACAATAACATGAATAACATCCCAAACTCGTGGAAACATCCTTATAGATATGTATTTGAAATGCTGCTTCATATAGTCATTGCTTTTCACTCACTCCACTTGGACATTCTTTTTAGACCCACCTAAGCGGTTGGTCAGAAATATATAATGTAGTAATTTTATTTTTCTGTAAATGAGTTTCACTGCCTATACATTTAAAAGTTTCATGTTCAAAACCAGTTAAGATTCTGCTTGTCCATATTGGTACACATAGGCATTTAGTTACTATGATTTTTCATTGTTTAATTATGAAACTATGTTTCCTTGACTTAGCATGTAGAATTTTAAATATGCTTTTGAATGGCAACAGGGTGATTCATTATAAAGTGCCTGCCTGCAGTATTTCTTCAAGTACAGAAATAGAGCAGAATTTAATACCTGAATAGCTGGAAGCACTTTTCCCAAATGTATTTTCTGCTTTATTTGTATTTTTTGTGCCATCAATCAGATCTGCGCAATGGAAACTTCATTATACATAAGCTAAGAAATGTGCATGCTTCATGTTCTTGTAAAACTTAAGGCAGTATTTTCAGTGCTTAGCATTTAAGCAATCTGAACAATTCACTCTGGAACACAAGCAAAGAATAGTGATGGTAGCAAACATGCTAGCATGATTTTTTTTTAATAAAAACCAAAAAATGTCATAGAAATTTGCTGATTTCAACTCATATTAAGAATGGTTTCTCAGATGTTTTTCAAAGGAGATACAGCTGATAACTGTATCTAAGTATTTGCATGGCCTTCCACTCTTTGACCTCCCACCTTATATGAAGATGCTGTATTTACCCTCGTGGTGTAAGTCCTAATTTTTTTGTTGGTCTTGTCACTTCAACAGTTTGTAGGTCTGAACTATAAAGCAAGTCTCCTACACAGCCTAGAGGATCAACTGGATGAATAATAGTATTAACAAAACAAACAATGTCTCAGTACTTCAGACTCTCCATTCTTGATTCAGTCAGTAGATGCCACCTGTTTTTTTGGAACTGCTACCTAATTCCTTTTTTGCAAGGAAGTCTCATTCCATCTTTTCATTCAAAACAGGGCAGTTTCCCCTGCCTATCCCTTTACCCTGTAGATTTTGCAGTTAGTGTTCCTCTATAGGTGTGGGAATAATGACTTATTTCCCTCTTCCAACTTAGTAGAGCCACCTGGTACATGCTTTGAGCACCAGACTGGAGGGGAACAATAAAGGGAAGATAGACCATTAGTCTCTCCAGTTTAAAACAGTTCAACTTCATGTATAAGTAGTATATAGTCACTGAAGAAAGAATGAGCATTTCTAATTTAATTGTTTGAATGCTAATCTAGTAAAACATGCAATCTCATTTCATTCCTTACACCACTTAGTCTGGTCAGTAGCCTGGGAAGGTAAGTCTGTTGAGCTAGTTGACAATAATAATGAAAAGTAATTTGATCAAAACTCATTAGCATTAGTGTGTGATATCTGTTATACTTCCTACATCCTTACACAAGAGACAACTTGGATAATCTAGCAAAACTAGAACAAAATCAAATCACTGTATTCTCTGATTAAGCATAAGATACTTTTTTTTTCTAAATGAACTCATTTTTAGACCAGTTCAAATGGCAAGGAGATGGATTTTTCAGCATTGGAAATGTTTAAATGATAGGTTGGTATTTCTCTGAAACATAAGCTCTAATTCATAGTGCATATCAGATCAGAGGTAGAACTTGAAGGGTTTGTGCGAGTGTTTTTTAATATAGTCCCTTATGTATCTTGAATATGTTATGAAAATTACCAGATTTTGAAAGCTTTCTGAGCTGTGGCTAGTCTGTTATTTAGTAATGTAGGATACTATTTGAGAGAACTTTAAATGTAAGAAAGATGCACAGTAAGGAAACCTGACACATTCACTACTTCACTTACTGCAGTTTGCAGCATTTGTCTGGTGCTTCAGTCTCAGTTTAGAAACTGTTCATAGTCCCAGGTCTTTCTCAATGGAGCTGCTTTCAGGCAGTTCAGTCCCTTACCTGTGCTGGTGCATGGGCTTATTCCTCCCTGGATGCTGGACCCTACATTTGTTCTTGTTGAACTTCATTAGGTTCCCCTCCACCCAGGTCTCCAGCCTGTCCAGGTCTCACTGAATAGCACCACAGCCTTCCAGTGTGTCAGCCACTCCTCCCAGTTTGGTGTCATGAGCAAATTTGCTGAGGGTACACTCCATCCCTTCATCCAGGTCATTGATGAGTATGTTGAAAAAGACGGACCCAGTACTGACTCCTGGCAAATACCACTAGCTACAGGCCTACAACTAGACTGCACTTGTGATCACAACCCTCTGAGCTCTGTTGTTCAGACAGTTCTCAGTCCACCTCCCTGTTCAGTCATCTAACCCATATTTCCTGAGTTTACTTGTGAGGATGTTTCAGGAGACAGTGTCAAAATTTTGCGTAAATGAAGTCAAGGTAGACAATATCCACTGCTCTTCCCTCATCTATCCAACCAGTCATGCCATCATAGAAGGCTATCAGCTTTATTAAGCATGATTTCCCCATGATCTACACACTGTGTACTCTAATAACCATTTTTTTTCCCCACAAGCTTAAGAGACGACCTCCAGAATGAGCTGTTCCATCACCTTCTAGAGTNATGCTGGACCCTACATTTGTTCTTGTTGAACTTCATTAGGTTCCCCTCCACCCAGGTCTCCAGCCTGTCCAGGTCTCACTGAATAGCACCACAGCCTTCCAGTGTGTCAGCCACTCCTCCCAGATTGGTGTCATGAGCAAATTTGCTGAGGGTACACTCCATCCCTTCATCCAGGTCATTGATGAGTATGTTGAAAAAGACGGACCCAGTACTGACTCCTGGCAAATACCACTAGCTACAGGCCTACAACTAGACTGCACTTGTGATCACAACCCTCTGAGCTCTGTTGTTCAGACAGTTCTCAGTCCACCTCCCTGTTCAGTCATCTAACCCATATTTCCTGAGTTTACTTGTGAGGATGTTTCAGGAGACAGTGTCAAAATTTTGCGTAAATGAAGTCAAGGTAGACAATATCCACTGCTCTTCCCTCATCTATCCAACCAGTCATGCCATCATAGAAGGCTATCAGCTTTATTAAGCATGATTTCCCCATGATCTACACACTGTGTACTCTAATAACCATTTTTTTTCCCCACAAGCTTAAGAGACGACCTCCAGAATGAGCTGTTCCATCACCTTCTAGAGTTTAACGGGGAATGCATCTTACTAGAACACTTACCGTGGAAGCAGTGTGGTTTTGTACACACAGCTGATGGCCATGGATGTGACCTTGCCTCCATCTTCTTTTCCCATCCCTTTGGGCTACTGTGTCAGTAGAGGCTAAAAGCACTTTCTTATGTAAGAAAAAATAAAAACTAATTCAGCCTGTCACTAATCAGGCCATGCTACATTAAGGAAGCCAGTGCCATCCCTTTACACCAGACATTTCTAAAGGATTCACACTGAAATGTTCAAAATATTCATTTATTTATTTTGTCGGCACACAACAGTGTATTTTGCCTGTACTGTGATGAGTAAAAACATTACCAACTATCTGGGCTTCATAATCTCTTCCTACACATGTTTTTAATCATCTCAATAAATAGTTCAGGCACAACTGGAAAAGGAGAATGGACACATTTCATTTAATAATTAATTCTCATTTAACAGAATCAATGGTAAAGGGGTAGTGTAAGTAAACATTTTTCACACGTATACACTTTCTTTTTAGCTTAACTGAAAGAGCCCAACTACTGAAGAATGTTTTTAAGAAGAACCATGTGAACTTGTATCGCTCTGACTCTCTGCAGCAAAACTTGCTTCGTAAGTGTTCACCAACAAATAAAACATAATATCCATTTATAATACAGAGTTAAATTTCTACCTTTCACTGCATTTGTTTATAGTCAAGATCCAGTATGCTAAACACAGCAGACCATGTTCTTTGTCTGTTGGTAGTGTTCTCATCATTCCTAAGATACTGCATAGAGTTCTGACTCTATGGCAAAATTATGTAGGAAAGGGTATGGGTTTTCTACCTGCTAATTGCTGGAAAGAGGTCTATACCCCTCTATTGACCTTTTAAGTTGTTTTTATTAAAGCTTTAACAAAAAAAAAATTTTAAATCTGACCAAGACATAATTGGTTTCTGTTTTTTTTGTTTTTTATCTGCAGATGGCTATGCCTTCTCTCAAGATGAAAATGGAATCGTTTCCCAGTCTGAAGTAATAAGAGCTTATGATACCACAAAACAAAGGCCTGAGGAATGGTGAAGGAGCACAGCTGGAGATTTAGGCCTTACTAGTTACTTTTGTGAAACAGACTACTAGATCTTCGCTGGGAGCTGCCACCATGGCCCAATTATCAGAGATTTAAAGATCTACGATGGTCTTGTTCCATAAAGTTTGGATTTGTGTATTCAGCAGACATAAGCACTGTGCAACTATACTGTAACACACCCATCTCCAATTTTTTTAACAACTATTTGCTTAGCCTTTGTAAACGGATTGGAATTTACCTTGTATCTTGTCAGCTTGCTTATTTTACAATGAAGCTGAATCAATACCGGTCATCTACTTGGAAGGCAATGGTCAGATCGCTAAACATACTTCACGTTGGCAGGCCATTTGCTTCTGTGAAGGTTTTTAAGTGTTAATGTATTTAAATACAGTCGATAACAAGCCTTTGATTTCAACAAGTGCTAAAAAAATAGCATCTTAATGGTGTTAATTAACCTTTGAGAAATATTTTTTTTCCCAAGATATTTATACATGTTTGTGTCAAACTAACCTAAAAACGTTTGCCAAAGAAGTTACATAAATCTTTTTTGTTGTTAGAAATAATTTGAAAGGAAATTAACTCCGGTCCTGAGCTGAGAACTGCATGCTTGAGTCTCCGCACTTGAGGAGAAAGATTTACAGTACAGTGAGTCTAATTTGAGCAGCCTTTGTGGCATTTGCTTTCAAAACTGCAAGTCTTTGCACCTTTGGCCTTATACAAGTTTTTCCCTTATATTCTTTTAGGATTGCATTTGTTGAAAATGGCTGCCACCTTGTAAAATTGAGTACAAGTAGTATTTTGTTCAATTTCTAAGAATTGCTCTGCCTTATTACCTTTAAGCAAGCTTCAGTTATTTTTGCAATGCTTAGTTGTAGCTGCTTGTACTGTAGGTTCAAAAGAAATTTTTTTAAGCTTTTTTTTTAAATTAATTACATTTTCGACATTTTTATACTAAAATGATTTGAAATGCGTACATTGAAATAAGAGAGCAAAGCATTCCCTTTGCTAGTCTGTGGTATGTACTGTTTCATTTGCACTAAAGCCAGTTGCTATAAAGGTGTGAAATACATTGCAGCAGCCTCTTTACAAATTACTGGCACACAGAATACCTACAGATTCTCACCTTCAGTGAAAAATGGGAGAGGAAGTGACTGCAGAAAAGGATACACGCCTGGTTTAAGGAAGGAGGAAAAAAAAGGAGGGAAAAAAAAAAAGAAGGAAGGTGTTAAACATGAACTTTGTGCTAACTTTAAAGTAGTTACACTTGGTGTTTCTCATCTTACCACCCAAAAACCAGCAGGTTTCAAATTAAGGAAAGCGACTTCAATTTCAGAATTTAGTTAAATCTTCTAGCTTTTTGGTCCATGGTTAATATTGAGTTTAAAAGCCATAATTACATTTGAAATACATTTTTCTCTAGTAGCAGGTTTTATTTAAATTTCTGTGCTTTACATAGCAATGATGTTTTTCTTTGAACAGAGATCAGCTAAGCAGAAAAGGAGAACAATGGCATCCCCAATGATCTGTTAAATTAAGAATTTCCTCTTTGCCCTCCAAATCATCCACTTTCAAAAGTAACAAGCCACCCAATCCCATCTTTTCTCTGCCCTCCTTCAGTAGTCATATACTTAGTAAAGGTTAACTTCACCTCCTTGCCTTTCATCTAGCTAAACAAGGTGTAACTTTACTGCACTATGCAAGTTTCTTATGCTCAAGAGAAACTTACAAATCCACATGGAAAGCCCAACAAAAGGCACTATATGAAAGTACATATTTAGGAAGGCATATCAATGGGAAGGCGGTCTGCATTTCAGATGCATGTTATGCAGTGTCTTCCTCTCACTTTCCCCACAGTCATCTTTAAACACAAAACACAAGACATGGGGACAAAGGGAACGTATCCCACTAGAAACAGTACTGCCAGTCAGTCATGCAGACAAGAACTGCCTTCAGAAAAGCCATTTCAGGCATAGATAAATAGATGGATCAATATGGGAGGGCCAAATCACTTGACCTAAGGCAAGAAAAAATTTGGGGGCATGCCCCTTTCCTAAAATGGGAATCCCTATTTTCTGTCATCCAAGAACAATGACTAACTTCAAAACATTTCTGAAACTAACCATGACACTATTGCTCCTTTATAATCTTTCAGTGTACTTAAATCATATAAAATGACTCAATCTATACATACTCTCTTTATTATTAGTGGTTTTTTTTCTGTTCTAAATGGTTTAATTGCTGGTTTTGCAGAAAAAGGACAGGAGGACTAGAATATATCATAAAATATTTAGAATGAAAAATGGCAGGATCTCTTATTCTTCCTAAGAATCAAATTCTGTCTCAACCATTGTTAATTGTGGAAAATAACACACAGTATATCCCCACTTTGTCTTAAAAAAGAAGAAAGCAACATGAAACAGCTCTAAGATCCTAATTTTAGACTGTAATTTAAGGTTTCTAAGATAATTCTATCACAGCATTTCATCCTTACATCTTTACAGATTTTTAAGTACTATTTCACAAAGAGCATTTTTCATTTTTATTAATTCTCTTGGGTTTTTCTCCCATCTCCATACTTTTTCTGGTAATTAGTGGCTGGAAGATACTGCTTCTTGGAGATAATTAAAAAAAAAGTGGCAATTCTAGCTATGTTTTTTTGATTTCTCATAAAATTCCATTTTATAAAATATACGATCACCTTAGCTATGTGTGCCCATTTTAAGATCAGGTCAAGTATACAATATGCACTTTATTTTCGTGTTGAGTACAGAGTAATACAGCCTATTACTATCCTGTTATTACATCCTATCTTTCCTAAAATAATGGGATTGTGCAGATGTTTATTTAAAGAAAAAAGAGTTTTGGCAAAAATTCTTTCAACACTGTCTCTGTTCTTATTGTTTGAAAATTCAGATTTGTATTAAATACAGATTTCACATGGACTTTTCCATGTTTCATGTGCACTGCATAACAAGTTAGTATTAAAAATTTCTGTCAAGAAGTTGAACCTGTGCTACTTAGAAATCAGATTCCTATATAAATACTGTTGCTTGATTATTTTTAAATATATATATAAATGATGCAAAAGAGCAAGTAGCAAGAAACAAATGTTAACAAACTTAATGATAATTTGTATTGGGATTTTTTTCTTGCCATTTCCTAATTTTACACTTATTTTTGCAAAGCAGTTTCAACAGATTTATACTTAGTCATCATTCTATTTGTATAAAATGATAAATAGCATTTTGAAACAATGAGAGATAGCTGAAGATGCCTATATGTCCACATGTATCCATAAAATTCATTGCTACAAAGTTGCACGTTAAGTGTCTTAATACTTCTGTTACATTTAAACCAGTCTTGAATGATGAGTGATTTGGAATATGTGTTAAATTTAAAGAGAGTAGTTTTTTCCCTTTTTTCTTATGTATTGTGTAAAAGCACTTGTAGTTCTGATGAATTTATCATTCTGTCTGCATGAGGCAATATTTCTGTGTTCTGGCAGTGCATGGTGGTTGCTGTTCCCCATTTTTTAATGCCTTTGTTAAAAGTCTGCTGATGATATATCAAGAAGCTAGTGCTATGTAAGCAAGTGAATTTGTCAGTTCAACATTCTTGGTACTGGATGTTTTCACTGGTAAAAAGACTCAACAAATGAGTTTCTCCTTCCCCCCCTTCTGCCCTCACTCCCCCAGTTTCCTTGCTGTTAACCAATTGATCAAAGGAATATTTTAGCATTCCAAACCTGGTTCCTGCTTATGCAAACCGTTACTCACATAGGCTTCAACTGGACTGTTTGTGAGTATAAGGACTACTCATCTGGGCACTGATATGCAAAGCTGGGCACTTTAGTGGGTTGGTACTTGTAACTGAAATGAGAGCATTTCCATATAGAGAGTGATTTGTAATTGCAAAGCTGTGACCAGAACAATTTTATTTTTTTTAATCATATTTTATGGAGTTTCTTTATTGTAGAATAGAAGCCATAAATGAATTCATATGGTTTTTCTACTTCAACATAATTTTTCATTAAGATTTTCAGTGTTTGATATGTATGAACCACTGCAGAAAGAAGTCAGTCTGTAATAGCAAAATTTTCATTCAAGGTAAAATGAGGATTTACAGCTCCACTAAGCCATTACTGCTGAAACTGTTGTGGAAATTATGAAGCTGCATGAATGAAGACTTTTTTGACTCAGTGTTTATGGTAGCTTCTCAGGTTTAGTTTTAACTGGATGTTAAATGCACTGTGTTTTATAAATAGTTCTCTTTTAGTAACATGTTCAGTTCTATGCAGTGTTACATGTCATCTGGCATTCGGTGAACGTGCATGTTTTGAACTGCAGATTTTAAATGTTTTGTCTTTTAATTGTTAAAAAATGAATAAACTTTGCCATTAAATGAAGAAGCTTTGTTGAATTGATGGTTGTAAATGCTAGGGATTACTTTCAGAACATATCACTCTTTCCTTTTTGTATTCCTTAAAACAGTACAGATCCGAAATAGCATTTTATAAATATTTAGGAATTCTTACGTCATTGAGGTAAACTAAAAAAAAGTAGAAATTTTTAATATTTTATTTTTTTAAACACTTACTTTGAAGCGTCTTTCTCAGTTCTCATGTGAAGTCCAGAAAAAGTTTTTTGGGGAGAAAGAAAAAAAAATAAATCACAACAAAACCACAGGAAAAAAAGGGAGCACAGGAGTCTGCAGTTTAGTGATACGCGGCAAAGCCCTAACATACTCTGATGCTGATACGTATTTTGAAAGAGCAGTATGTAGTGCAAGAATAAGAGTGGGAATAAGGAAACTTCTCCTTATTCAGAAAACATTGATAAATGCTCTATCATTTGGCTACGATAGTAGTTGGCATTTCTTTCCCCTAACAGTGCTTACCCACTGAATAAAAATCAATACATCCATACTGAGTTTCGGTTGTAGATGGGTGACATTGTTTATATACACACTCGACAATTCATTCCCATTTTTATTTTTGTATTCCTTCAAGGAATACATCAACAGTAGATGCCTCTTTCACTCTTAGTAGTTTCATGATACCCAGTCTTTGGTGGTAGACCTGGCTTAAGGAGATTCCACCTTGTAGTATGTTACCACCTCTATTACACTTGCAGTCATGAGGCCATTGAAATTATTCAAGTTATAATCCAGTTTATAATGATGCAGGCTTCCCTTTCAAATCCTTTCCCTCCCTTCTTATGGCAAATATGATTCTTAAGCTAAATCATTTCACTAACTTGATTTACACTACAGCGTGCTGAATTTCACAAGTCGCAGATGGAAAGAATAAAAAGCATAGAAAAGCATTTCTTCTGCTGCCTTTTCTAATGAAGATGATGTAACATGGAATTACAACCTCAATGTAATTGCAAATGAAAAACTCTTCATGTGACTTTTGTGGAGCAGCAGCCCCCTCAAAAGCAGAAGCTTTGTTCAGAGCAGTCCACAGAGCACATCACAATATGCAGAAAAACAGTGCAGAAAATTGACTCCATATCCTTAATGTTACTGTCAAACTGTGACTGACCGCTAGTGACAAACTAATTTTGAAATTGTCACTTTTATGTTTTTATTTCTAGTGGGATTAGTATTACAAATAACCCATGATTTTACATAGCTATATACCATACCACTTAACTAATTTAAAAAAAAATCTTCATTCTTGCAATAATGTGCAATGTTTTTCTTGGCACTGAAGAGTTTTAATGCATTTTGGAGATGCATGCTTAAGAAACCGAAAATGTAGAAATACAAAACAAATTTGATCTAATTCATGTTACTTCTGTGCCCATAGAAGGGTTGGGTTTCAGACATGTTATTGCCAGTTATTGGCAAAGCATTTTGTGTATAATGCACGTGAATGACAATAATCAATTTTTGTTTCATTCTGATTTATTTTAGATTGGTGTTGCTCTAGTAAAATTGAGTATGAACTAATTCCAGTATTACAAAATAAACAGCTAAGCCTACTGTGTTAAAAAATAAGCATGGCAGTAACACAAGTACTGTGTAAATGTTCTGATGAGCAAGCAATTTCTTTTAGTTGAAGCATACACCTAGCCCTTCCAACTGTTTGATTAGTCATTAAAACTCTCTATCAGAATATACCATTTGTGTTCTGTCTGCAATTTTTAGAAAAATTGCTATTTGCCATAAATCATAGGGGCAACTAGTGCTAAGAGGTCCTTTTCATTAGGAAGGAAATTGGGCATTCTCACCTGCATCCATCTGGGTTGGAGACCGATGGCACCGGCAACAAGTGTTTCATTCCATGGACTTGTATTCTGTCTGCCTTTTTTTCCTCTCCTTTCAGTTATATAGGTCACTGCCACATTAGCTACATTAATATTAATAGATTCTTCATAACTTAGAGATTCTTCTCTGTCTATCTATTTGCAGACGGTGCATAATCCCCACCTCACCTGCTTTACAGGTAACCCAGTACAACTATTTTAACTACACCTGATCTTTCCCAGCCTTAGACCTGTATCTGCAGGACTTGCTATACTCTGGCCATTCATCTGTGAAGTGCTCAGCACTCTATACACCTACAGACTTCTAGAAGTGGGATTCAATCAAATTTCTGTGTGTCAAGTTATTCAAGCATTTTATGAGGTCAAACCCATTCTGCAGCATCAGGGGAGGAAAGGAAGTAGCTCAGAGGGGTCTTCCCTGCTAGGCTGAGTTTCACGCTACATGGCAAACTGCAGAACCTCACCTGAGGCTGAACAATCATTCTAAGAGTGCAGACAAGTGTAGCACAATTCTGTTCCTATGTTAAAACTCATAAATCTGACTGTAGACCCTACTTGAGACCATTACAATGAAGAAGCCTGGCCCATTCAGTGTAAACCACCAACGATTAATAGGCAATAACTGAGTCCAGCTCATGGCTTCTCTGCATACAGCCCACCTTTGAGGAAAACACTGAATTTCAGCTACCCACCACCTGTGGAGGCAGCTCTGATGACTAATCACTGTTTAAAGGTACATAAAATTGCACCTTCGTAGCTAAAACTGATTACATATCTGTCTGTTGGATTGTGATGTTAATTATTTACCCAATAAAAAAAACATTAAACAGGTTTTTTCAAAATATTTTTTTCAGAAATTCAATTTACTGATACTGATTGCTAGGTATTTGCTAAGAAAAACAACTCTTCACAAGGAACCGATGAAGCCTTTCTGAAATCCAAAGAAGTATACTGTAATTCAGAATAGAAGAGCTGTAATTGTAATAAGCACCTATATGCTACTTGTAAAATAGGTCAGCTATCCCTTCAGCAGATCCCAGACACAGAGAGCTTGGGGCTGGTAAAAAAAGGGCAGATCAGCCTCTGATATTGTAGATTCTGACACACAGAATGTCTTGGTTTTTTCACAAAAATAAGTATACAGAGAGACCCTTTAATAACAGCTTTTCTCCTTGTGTATTTTCCATTTGCTAGCTGCATGTGTTTGGTTTAGATGTGTTTTTTTCTTCTTCTGTTTGGTTTGTTGGTTTACTTGGATGAAGGAATGTAGAAGGGCAAACAAAATTTATTCCTAGGGCAGGTTGTTTTAAGTTAAAATACCCAACTAATCAATGTAGTTTTTACCGCATCTTTACCACAGTTGCACATAAAAGACATTAATTGATCTCTTAGTTAGCCATATATTCAGAATATTGAATTATATTAAACTGCACAACAGGTGCACAGTTAAAGATGGGGATCACTTAGGACAGCAAAAATAGCTATTTTTAACATGAAAAAATACATCAGAAAGAAAACTTGTTCATCAAACACTATCTGTACAGAGAAATGCAGATGACACAACATTTCAATCACAGTTTATTGATAATTTTTGTGTGACTGCTAAATAATTAGTGTTGTCAATGCGGTAAATACATTTTAAATTACAAGTTTGTCTTTACAATTTATACATGGCTAATTTTACAAATAGAACTTTATGATCAGTTTCTCCAGCTTACATATGTTGCTGAGCAAAAAGCCAACAATAAATACTTCCTTCTGAAAAAATGCTTTAACGTAATGCCATTTGTAGAATTTTATGTAGAGAAGTTATTTGCTTTTCTCGTGGTTAATTATTTGGCTGCTTGGGATTGTGTCATTTTCAACTAACTTAATTAGTACTAGTTTTATCTATCATAGTTAAAGTTTACTAATACAAATAAATATGCAGTGTAAGTTCGGGTACATTAGATGTATTTTTAAAAACCTACACATTTTGGTATCTGTAGTAAAATCCTTCCTTGTATTTTCATTGCTCATGGAAGTGGAAAGCAGTCAGCTGTGATCAGGATCCTCTTTAGTAAATATTACTTCTCTCTTACGTCTCAGGCTTACTGCTGATTTCTACAACTAGTCTGATTATCATCAGTGGAATGCAGCCAACATTTCTTAACTAAGTTAATAGCATTCAGGGTTAACATGTCATTTATAACACCATGAAATGAGTACCTTTATCCCAAAATCGTATTTCTACATCTCCGTACACGTTCTGCACAAATTACACTGAATGATCAGAGAAGTTAGTTTTCAGAGCAACATTTTGGAATATTTTACAACTCATTTTTAAGTGTGATCTAAGTTTGGGAAATGAGACCCCAAATGAGACCTTGCACTCTTCCAAGGGCAACTCACCCACACGAACAGTTCTGACTTCTGCAAGCCCAGAGCATGGCAGTGTTGACACCCAGCAGCAGCAGTCTCTCCGCTTCTAAAGGCTGTGTCATTTCTTCACAGTTTCTTTCAGGTCTGACTAAAATCAGAGCAGCTCTTCCCAGCCAGGGCAGGCTCTGGCTGGAGAGGATACCCAAAGTATGGTGGTGACACTAGAAATCCCGACGGCTGGGTCAGGTGGACTGTATGGGCTGTCTGGAAGCAGCCAGATGTATATGGTGGAGGTGGCGATGCCACAAGGCACCCTGGCTCTGCACGGGGAAAGGAGAACCTGCGAACTGAGCCGCCAGTTGAACTGGAACTTGTTGCGGTACTGGACTGCCGCGATGGTGTCCTGAAGCTTGTTGAGGCCAGGATCATGGGAAGAGTCTCTGTCTGATAGCTCCGCAGAGAAAATCGTATTGGTTGCGACGGTTGTTTAGGTCTTAAACACGTGCAACAATAAACTGCTACCAGAGAGCCCACAATAATGAAGGCAATAAATATCGATCCAACAATGAGGAATGGAACGTAGATTGGTTCTGGGAAAAGAAAGAATAAGAAAAGCCACACACATTAGCCTACTGAACTGATAGGTCTGCTGTATAGAAATAAACTTCACATAGTTTATGAAACCCCACATAGAAATATTGCAGTCCCACCAACACACTTAGCTGCTCAGAAGAACAAGCTTTCAACCATTATCATTAGAATAAAACAGAAGTTTAAATGCTGTATGTACCAGTCAAAATTTCCTCCTGTTGACAGTTTTAATAGTTACCAATGGTAAAAGCCATCTACATCTGTCCCATTTGCGGGTTCTAGTTTGGTTTTGTGCAAGGATCACACTCCTCTTCCCTTCCCTCACCCCTCAGAACTGTCAGGGCTGTCCAATGCAGCAGCTTGAACCTGCAGGCGCAGCTCAAAACCTGCAGATGTTGTGAAGTCACTTCCACTCATGAAGACGAAAATAAGCCCAGTATGTGTGACTTGGGAAACTCCTTGTGGTGTGAACCGACGGCTTGCTTTTGTTTGAAAACCTGACGGCTCCTCGCACAGTGGGATTGTGTCTGAAAGCACCGGAGCCCAGTCTCACCTCCGGGAAAAACAGTTAAAAAGACACGAGTCAAGTTTGCCGTGCAAATTTAAAATACAAATGCGCCTTCCCATTAGGATGGATCTTGCTGCGGAAGCTCCTTCTGACCATGAAGTTACACCAAGCGGCACCCGCGGGCGCCCGCTCTGCCCCCGACGCGGGGGCC
>VWZY01000403.1:608865-660002 GCA_013399075.1 Chloroceryle aenea
AAAAAAAAAAAAGTGAAAGGATGTGAGAGAACATGATATGTGAGTGTAGAAAGAAAATAGACTTGCCAGGGGATGAAGATAGATGCTATTTTTTTCACTCACATTGAGAAAAAGAATATTTGAACGTTCAAAAAGAAAAAGTTATTACATACCAATGCAATTTTTTCTTTTCCAAATACATAGTTATGAATATTAATTTTATCTTTAATTAACAGAGTGCTTAACAGACATGTGTCTAAGTTTAAAAGTATGCGATTTCATTTCTTTATTATTAGTATGAAACTAAAACGTGAGAATAATGGACAATTAATGTGTAAATAAATCTCCATATGGACAGATTTATAAAGTGACTTAGGTCTTAAGTAAGACTTGTCCTTTATGGAACTATGAAAGGACTAGTTCTGTATGATGTATTAATATCTAGCACTAGTAGATTGTTTATAACACATCAAAGTTCTGCAGAGATAACTCATCAGCAAGGGGTCCTCTGAATCTAAAAGAGTAATTCCTTTGCAGCACTAAACTTGGTAAGGTAAACAGTTCCCTGACACTTTAGTCAGCAATAAATTAGATCATTTTATGAAATATTTTAATAATGCAAACAGGAATTTTAAAAATGCTTGTATTATTACTCTTATGGATTTGTTCTGAACTTTAAATAACTGCTATCCACTTTTAAAAGAGAGGGACAGATTCTGCATTTTTGAACATGGGACCATTCCTTTAGTTCCTCTAGCTCAGGTCCTCCACACCCACTTCCTCAGGTTACATTTCACTCAACTGAGCACTCATTCAGATTTGCACTTATATCGTTGCATGTTTATAAAAGATAAGCATGTTTATAAAAGATAATGCGTGTTTTGTTCATTCATTTTATTTGTCCCATCTTTGGTACAGCCTCATAACTCTTCCCAAATCATGTAAAATACTTCAGGTCTGAAAAAATAGCATATGATGACATAAATTAGATCTATAGCTATGTAAATCCAATCAGTGAACTAAACATTAAGGGAAATTAAAGACTGAGACGTATATTCTTTTTCTGACTGTAAGTGAGTAGGATTTAAGGAAAAGCTTTACCTCAGCTCCCCCACAGTCCAGGACAAGTCAGGGACTGGGTCAACCTGGTGCCATTTTGACTATCATCAGGGTTGCCCTGCAGCAGCATCACCTCCACCTCCTCTCTGCACTGAGCAAGCTGTTAGGCACATCTTGTATGGCTGATCAGGGTGTGTGTAGAGCAAATGTTTGGGGATTCTGGTCTGAAGTGACCAGTCCTGAAGTTTAGAATCATAGAATTGTTTAGGTTGGAAAAGACCTTTAAGAATATCGAGACCAACCATTAACCCTAGTCTAGAAAGTCCACCACTAAGCCATATCCCCAGGCACCACATCTAGATGGTTTTAAACAGATCCAGGGATGGTGACGCAACCACCTCCCTGGGCAGCCTGTTCCAATGCCTGAAAACCCTTTCAGCCAAATGAGATTTATGTGCAGGAAAGAGCTCTTATCTAGTGAGCCCAATACGTAATAGCTGTAAACTTTGGATCAGTAATAACTGGGGACTGGCTTTAACTCAGGTCCTACAGCAGGCACACTAATACTCTTTCCAAAATATTTTGTTGGTATTTTTTTTGACAGCAGCTGGACATTGAGCAGATGTCTTCATTGAGCTGTCCTTTTTTGAAATAATACAGTGAACTGAAAGTCCCGTAAAGTGTCTAAACCAAAGTCTGAATGTGCCTTTCTAAACAGTATTACCCTGGATTTGCAAGCACTGCATTTCATTTGCCTTTGTGTTGCTCATTCATCTCATTCACTCAGGTCTTGTCACAGTTATTCCAAACCTGGCTTCTCTGTTTGGCTGTATGATGAAATCTGTCATCCTCAAACAAGTTGGTAAGTTTATAACTGGGTCTTACCATCATCACAAACCCTATTCAATAGCACCAGGCATGGTCTGCATTTATGTCCCATCACAGATCTCCCTGGAACAACCTCTTCTGTTAATTGGTGCATCTGTTTTGCCCTAGTAGGAGACATGACATGACACGCTCCAGTGTTTGCCCTCCCACAGCACCTTCCTTCATGTGAACAGCTGCCTTTCCCATGTGTAGGGTGCCTGAAAGGTGGACTGCCTTGCAGTGTCCCCTGGCACAATGTCTATGAACAACTCTTTTCTCTCTGCTGTTTAATAAATAGTGACTTGCAAATATTATGTCCGCTCCTTGAGTGGCCTGGACCACTTGCACCTCCATCTTTGTGTGCAAGTGAAATAATTGTGCATTTCAGTGGTAACTTGGTGGTGCTGACACAAGCCTGCTGCTTCTGCTCAGACCTCAGCTCAGGAGGGATTGGGGTGGTTTGCAGTTGTTAATCACTCAGGGAAGATTTTCATTGGAGAACTTCTAGCAGGCAGCCACTAGTGTGATTTATATCCCTCCTGCCTCATGTTCCCTCAGCTTATGGCTCTGCCGGCGTGGAGAGCAAAAGCCTTTCACAGCAGCATTGGAGCTAGGGTCTTATTAGGGACTCCCAAGTTAGCCTGGGGGTGACTTCTGCTCAAGCCAGACAGCATCATGCACACTCTGCCCTTTATCATCTTGGTCTTCACAGCAATTTTCCTGCTTGTGAGATAAAACCTTTATTAGGAGGAACAAAAACTTTTATCTCTTCCTACATGCTAAGTTGCTAGTCATCAGACGACTGTCCTTTAAGGAGCAAAAGTCAACTCAAACCCTTCTGTCTGACATCAACTGTACTTTAGTGACAAACAGCACGGTCTACACAAGCCCATTTCACTCTGGTGTTTGGAGCATCAGCACCATGTAGGGTGAAGTCTGATTGTTTGTTGAAGGAAAAAATTTACTAGGAAGACGCCTTTGAATGTGGAACTAGTACAGGCTATGCTCTGCTACACAGGAAACCTTTTAAAAAGGACTAAAATTTTAAAGAACTATGAGTGGATTCATAAAATGTTTTGGTGAATGCATTAGTTATTTTGGAGAGCAGTAATGTTGACTTGAAATATTTAGCTTTTGAATTTGACTTAAAGTATTCACATAGACTGAATGTAGTCGTGTGTTTGGGGAATTAATAACTTTACTTCTAAGCATTACTTATTATTCCTATATACAACAGCCCAAGGAAATTTTCTTTTGCTTATCTACATTTCAGTCTCTCTGCTTAGATTTCTTCTGGGATCTGACCTATAAAAACAACTGGATTTATGATACACTAAAGTTCACAGTAAACACTTAACAAATACTCTTATTTCAGATATGAAATTAATAATGTTTAAATATAGTCTCAGATATTATCATTTTTCCTGTTTACTGAGTGAAGTAGTTTTCCAGCAAACGTCAAGGAACCTGCTAATTGGTAAATAAGCCAAAGAAAAAAAGTAACCACACAGCACCATCGACAGTGCAGGCTGGGGATATGGCAGGAGCTGTTTATCACTGAGAGACATGAGAGGGGGGTATTCATAACCAAAAAATGTCATAGATTCTCCTTTTCTGGCAGCAGTTTCTGTTGGTGCAGAGCACATGTTGCAGAAGGGCCATTATAATATGTAATGTGCAATGACTGTTGTGTGAGGAATGTGATTTAACATATTTTGGAGCGTAGTTACTTCTCTGAATGATGCTATTTACAGTATCAAGGCCATATTCAGAATGGCCGGGTGAAACCATGCAGGAGTGTGGGAGGAGCCCACATCCCATTTCTGGTGGAGACCTCCCACAGAGACACCAGGCTGCAGGCATCACAGCAGCCCAGTTTGTGAGGTGTGTTGCAAGAGCACCATGTCAGGTCCCAGCTCCAGGTGGAAGTGGATATTTCATACACCAGCAATCTCCCCCTCCCCACTCCTGCCCTGTCTCTGGTTGTCTCCAGCTGCCCTGCACCTTGCCTCCCTGACAGCAGCCTCTAGTGCCCACCACTTGCATTTTCCAAGGGCTGGGCTGGGATGATCTCCACTGATTTCAGGAGGGCAGTCTTGGACCATCCTCAAGTCCAAATCATTCATACAACAAGTCTGCAAGCATCTGCTCAGGCACAGCCTGAGGCTCCATGAGGATGTATCATATGGTCCTGGAGAAGACAATCAGGAGGGTGCCCACCATACCACCCACATAGCTTATATAAATAGCACATGGGCAACTTTTTACTTTCTCTCTGGGGCTATGTCTTCCAAGTGAAAAAGCTCAAGAAAAAAATACATCTCTGTAGAGTCCTCCTTCAGCTCCCCACTTATGTCTTCTAACCTACACGTAACTATACTCATCAAGAAGCCTTTGAAGGAAAACAGGTGGTTGAAAGAAACTTGGAGACACTCCACAGGGTAAAAGCAGACCTAGAGGAAGAATCAGTGATATGTGGAGCTTCTGCTGTGCCTTGCAGATCACCAGTAGGCCATGGGTTATTCCTTGAAAATCCCCAGTGCTCAGCAGAGCATGCTCTGCTCATAACCGGGCTGCTGAGATCTTTGCTACTGGATGGCTATGAACTTAGCTCATCCCACTTGTGTTTATTACTTTACTACTGAAGCTGTTTGTACATCTCCTGTAATAATAAAGTGGGTTTTAGACTAGGACATAGGTAGAGCAAAGGCTGGCACTGATATGTGCTGGGACACTGCCTATCACAACTGGATTCAAAAGGCTGGGTTTGGCAGTTAGCTGACATCTCAATATAAATGTTTGACAACATCAGTAATAGTAAGAAGCCTTAGCCCTGTTTATCCAGTTATGAAAACCAGTCCTAAATTAACTGAATCATGAGTCCCCATTAGCCTCCGTCTCAGAATATAAGCTAATGGCTATCATACAGACTGCCTGTAGTCCTCTGTATTACCCATGTTTGGTTTCCTCCAATGAGCTTATCTCAAATTGATGATAAATTATGATGAACTTACTCTGGACATCTTACTGTAGACTTTTGGCTCAGGGTGCTAGAAATTTCTTCAGTGCCAGATTGTTGACTTCAGTCTTAATTAATGATCACTTGTTATCAGCTTAGTGCAAATGTTTGGTTTCTAGCTTTTGGTTTTGTAGTCTAAACATTTCCAAAGTCCAGATAGACGGCTTAAACTTAAAATGTTATGATTTTGATATTGACTTGATGCCTTCCTGGCTAAGTATGAAGATTTTGCTCTTCCATCACTTTGATTAATAGACCTATTAAAATCCTACATTTCAGAGTACCAAGGAGTGAAACAGCTGAACACCATGTAGGTCAACCTGGTTAAGAGTTGTTAATCTTACATTTCTGTGAGAATTTTTTACTTGCTCAGAAGCTGCTTTGCTCTTCTTGTACCATTTTCAAATTATTAATTATTGCAATTCTCTGCAGTCATCTCTTTGTCTTTTTGCTAGCCTAAACCTTTGTTCTGCAGTTCACACACTGTATGTTTAATCATTATTACTCTATTGCACAAGCACTTAAGACTTCAAATTAAATATGAGGAAAGTATTCTGCAAAACTCTGATAAGAAATTGCAAAGTCTTTACCCCTAGAACTTGAGACAGAATATAGACTCACATCTTTACCTGAAACACTGAGATGCCAGTCACCAGGCATTCTCAGATACAGATGCTAGACCATGCACAGATTTCATACAGGCTGGTTCCCACACCCTCCATCAAATATCCTGTAGGTATTAAAAACATGCTTTGGGAAATCACAGTCCTTAGCACAGTAAAATAGAAAATGTCAGCAATTTTTTTTGGTACCAGCTTGTATCCAAAGATGTATCCATGTTTTGTAGACTGTCTCTAATACCCTCTTACTAACTAACCAGCCAGATTTTATAAATTCTGTTCCTAAAGCAGAACTTGGGTAACTTCTCTGGGTTTTTTTTCATTTGCCAACAGTCATAAAATGGAATTAACATCCTGTCTTAATTCATACTTCAGGTTTATGCAAAGAATGCAGTAGCATATTTCCATCACTTTGAGATGAAAGATTAGAACATTCAGGGTTTTTTGTGAAGATTTCTTCACCTTTCTCTAAAGAAATTAGCATAACAGGTAATCTAGTTATCATCTGGCCCAAAAGAGCACTGCACTTAAAACCATTGGAAGTGTGAGGAGTAAACACGTCTGCTTAGCTCTTCCACAGTCGTGTGGAGATTCAGCAGACACAAAAAGGATTTGTAGACATCCTGAGACTTATTTGCAGTTAAATAAAATAGTAGTATCCATGTGATCGAACTTACACATGCCACTGGTCAGTTAATGGCATTTGAGCAGCAGGGAATTGGTGACAGAGGAATCTCTATGGAAACTGTGTAAGTGCCCAAAATAGTGGCTTCCTTACCATGCTAGAGGCAAGACTTCTTTATTCCGATAGCCTCTTGTGACCACTCTCAATCACGAGGAAACTTAATCATACAGACAATTTATTTGTTTTGTTCCGCTCTCATCTCTAATAGGTTTATACAAACCTTTGACTTCTGCCCAGCTGTACAGGTCAGGGAGGTCAGATACTGTCTCTTAATGTGTGCAGAACTCATCACTATTATCTGTTTATTAAGCAGGAAGCCTGCCTTGTCATCGGTTGTCTTGATTAATTACATGATGAGAAGTGGGATGAACTGTTAAATCCTGCCTTTATTGGAGTGCTTAGACCTCTGTGCATAGGCAAGTCATAAACGGAGGATTATTTTGTACCTTGGCTGCAAGCGTGATTGCTCTGGCAATCACAGTTGCTGTACGAACAAATGTGCTCAAAAGAAAATGTGTAATTGAAGTGCTCGGCATAAAGGTATAAATTCTGTCACTCAGGGAAAAGTGCAAAGTTACACCAAGGTAAATGTAGAGATTGCTTTCCTTCTGTATTTGGTTTATTGTTTAGTTGAAGAGGTTAAATGTCCATTGATAGATGCAGAAGGAAATGTCTCATAAATTATCATACTTACCTGCATTCTTTTTTACTCATTCAGATGTATGTTGGTTTGAGTATCATAGAGCTCAGGAGGTCTCCTCTGATATAACTTCAGAGTCATACTGATCTTGGTCAGATTATCTGTCCTGAAACAGCAGATAAATTTTAATGGGTATCAGATTATTTTTCTGCCAGCTAGCTGCATCTAATACTATAATATTACCACTGGGGGTAGTTAGCAAATAGGCCTTGGTATTGATGTCTGAATATTTTCTAAATCTCATTGACTAGCTCAGCAATATAATGAAATGTTACATGATGTCTGTGCAATTTTTCCTACAAAGAGCTTTGTCTGTCCTACTGGAATGTCTGTAGAACAGAACAAGTTCTCTAAATTCTGATTTACAAAATTTCCTATTCATTATATAATTCTTTCTGAAAATTCAACATCCATTTCTTAAATGACATTCTTCTGATAAAATCTGTCACTTATTACTGTGAATTCAGTTTAACACCAATAACATAAAATAATCATAATTTGCAAAAGACGGGCAGATCCAACCACATGTTCACCCTCAGCCCCACTCTGCTGACACTTCTGCCTCTCCTTCTGAGCCCTGGGGAGGCTGGTCAAGTGTCCACTGTGCATTCAGGACATCGCTACCATACAACTGATGCTTGCTAATGTGCATCAGCTGGTCCTGGAGGATGTGAACCTCCTTTGCCTGGTCATATACCTATGTAAATGTCATTTACGCTCTAGGAATGACAGAGATAGTCTCTCAAGGTACCTCAATAAATTCAGCTACCCCATCTGTCCCTTACTCCAACAATACAGCTTCCTTGGAATGGACCTTTTCTTTGCAAAGCAGACAGAGACCTCCTCACGCAGAACACAGAAACAATTCAGTGGAGGCAGGCTTCCTGATCCAGCTTGGCTGCATTAGGATGAGCTTCCTGATGGTGCATGTTCTTCTAAGGTGATGATGAGCTTTGGGGAAGAATCCTACACTGCAGACTTTATCATTAACATTGTTCTTTGGACTATGTTGTATCTGAAAGACAGAGAAACAGACTGAGACTTATGAGTAATTTACCTCAGATTCAGTGCAGACAGAACCAATGTGATTACAGGGAAGTATCCCACCACCCTCAAGAGTGTATGTTCCCCATGAACTTTAGTTACATTTATAGCTTCTCTTAGACAAATAGCTGTAAATGAGATAGCTGCTTTCTGTCTAGTACAGAAAAAAAATTGTACTCAAGAAAAATAATTGCTACTATCCATCATCTCTTTGTCACCTCAAGAGTGGTCTGCTGCAACTGTTATCCTTGGGGTAGCCATGGGAAATACTATTTGAATCTTCTAGGACCTGATAACAGAAAAAGGTATCATGACACAACTTAGTGCTGGATACCAACAGTTTTGGCCAAGGGGTCTACTTGAGTTTCTGGGTAGAAGGAAGGATTTTTTATTTTTTTTTTTTCTTTCCCTATATCTCTGTCCCTTTCTCTTCCTATTGAGCCCCAGCTCCTGAGATTTTCTCATCCTTCTCTTGGGCTGGGATCTCTCCCAAAGGAACTGAGTGGAGTCTCCAAGACTTTCCTTATACCTCATCCTCAACAAGCCCTCGAGAACCTGCAGACCATTATCTCTCTAAAACTGTTCATGGCAACTCTGCTCTACTTCGGCATTCTGCTGAAGGACAGAATCCTGGACTGGGGAAAGGGAAGCAAGGTTCTCTAGGTATTATCCCTCTGCTTCTGCAGTATCATCCCTGCCCAAGCAAGGCAGAAACACATCACAGTCATGCAAAATGGTCAAAGGTGAGCTACTGGTCTAGGATGGTGAATGCCACCATCCCATGGGATTTTGGTATCAAGTGGTTTCATGTGCACTTGAAATCAGAGTGCTCCCAGAGCATCTGTGCCCTGATCATTATTAACTGCATTGTAAAGGTGCTTGGAGGTACAGTTAATGATGACACGTAGGTTGGCCGGGGAGGAGGAGCACAGCCACGGTGCAGTCTGGCTGCCTCTCCTCTGCCACTCTCTAGGGGCCCCCAACAGCACCATAGCTGGGTGGAATCAATGGAAGCTTCCTGAAGACTTGAGTAGGCTTTGGATGAAGCACGCTAGGTAAATGTAGCTTTAGAAGATGCTCTCTCCTGCCTGACCACAGAATGTTTGTCTGTCCTCTGCACAGGTCTCTGATGACAGCCAGAAAGATTTGAAGGATGGGGTAGACTAATTTAGTTTGTTCTGTTTCTGGCATTTGTACGTGTTTATGTGGGCAGCATAACAAGTGACTACTTTTTGCCTTTACTGACTTGGATTATTTAACTTTTTTTATGCACATTAACCTTTAGTTTAAAATCTAGCTTGCTTTTGAAGTGAAAGTCTTATATAAATTACCAAATTAAATCTGAAATATTCCTCAGGCAGTTCAATATTTACTTATTTTATTTTTTTTTTAATTACATTAGCTAGAGGCATACTTTTGGATTTGTAGGTGTTTGGATAACTTAATTTAAAATAGCAAAACAGACTAGACGAGATAAGAGAAACTTAAGTCAAATTATTCTGGTTGTGACATATGCGATACATAACGCTGTGTAATTAGATATTAAAGTGGTTGCTGAGCAGCAGGATGTTTTATGAAAATGGGACAAATGTTTTTTAAATGTACCACTGGAAACCAGACAGATGGTAACCTATATCCCCAAGGAGGATAGCTGAATTCCACCAAGTTTTTTATATGAATTTGAACTGTAGTAACCAGGAAAGGAGGGAATTTGTGATTATAGCTTAGCTTGCCATTAGTCAATGTTTGGCTGCATGTGCAAAGGATGCTTATATGTTGCTTAGTCTGGACAGTAATGTTTTCTGGGGATTTGTTCTTTCTTGAGCAACAGCAGAGCAGATGGCGACAAAGGAGATCTAGCAATAAATCACGGAGACAGGACACTTGAAGCAAGCAAGATGATCTGGAGGAACAAAATAAAAACTGGGGGAAATTGTTAAATGCCGAGTGTATACCTGATAATTTTATTAATGTTGAGGACAGTATTTTGTCAAGGGTTAGGGCTGGGCCGATCACTACACAAATTGCAGATGCTCTCTATTAACCCATCCCAGCATTTACTTACTGCACCCCCCAACATGGCACACATGATTTAGCACTGACCTTGGTCTCGATAGGAGCAAGTATAAGCAGGAGCCTTTCTATATACCAGTCCTTGGTAGTAACGATAAACATCAAGTGTTATCACTGCTGGAAGCAGACACTGTCTGCAAAACCACTGTCTGCTAACTTCAGAAAGTGCAGTTACTTAGAGCTGAAAAGTACAATCACAGAACAGAATTAGTTGTGTTCAAACTCAAACCATGACATACTTAAAGGCTAAGAATGTTCATATTCCTTGGCTATTAAAAGCCTTATTAAAATTTTTAAGCATCATCCGCTGGGAGTAAAACATTTCAGGCCATATACGAAAAAGAAAATATGACAGCTAGGTGCTGAAACTTGTGCTGCCTGCACAATTTTAAAATGCCTGACAATCTTAAACAGCAACATGCCTTTCAAGACTCACCAGTATGTGGCTCCATAGGATTCATCTCTGAAACCATGACAGGCTTCATCACTACCTGGTGCACATAATAGTAATTGGAAAGACACCTACAAATATTCTATGAAGCATAAAGGAAGAAACAGAAATCCCAGGAAGCAACATCTCAATGGACCAATTTTAGCACTCCGGCAGCTGGGAGATGGTGGTGGTCCCTCTGGTCCTTACCTGGGAGGTGGTGCAAATCCCCATCCCTGCCAGAAGCTGCTGCTTCTTTGCCAGCCAGACTGCAGCCTGACCCTGGGAATGGTGCTTCCTTACAGTTTGCTGCTCTTTGCTGTCCTGCCATCACACCAGCACCTGCACTGACATGACAGTCCCTCTCTCTGTCAGAGATGTAGTCAAGCTTAATATTTTAGCTGGAATCTTTATAATTACATTCCTCACGTTGGAGGCTGCTGATATGAAGGAAGGCAGTGGTGAGTGGTTCATGGCCTTGGTTGGCAAAGGAACACTTAGACCCCCATTCTTGTGCTAAAGCTAGGTAGAATCTGGCTTTCAAGAAATACCATATGATGAAGAGATAGCAATTCCCAGCTCTCCAGGCTCAAGCAAAGGATTACCACTGCATTTTGTACACAACACTACAGCTCAGATAATCCAAGACACAGAAATGATCTATCAATTCAACAAATATTTTTCTCACAGTGCTCCGTATCAGATCATTCCAGGCACAAGCAGCATCATACAGCCTTGACATGCAATCAAGCCACAACGATCTTATCATGAAGCGATTATCAAGTGGTTGGTAATGGCATGTGCCCTTGGATCATTTGTCATTCACTTAAAGTTAGCATTTCCTCTAATCTGCCTCATCTCAGCAACACTGAGACAGCCCTACTACAAATGATTGCTACACTGAGGTGTATTTGTGTGCTGCGCAAAGAAGCATCACACAGAAGAGCCTCTTTTTGGCAGATGAAGGACTAGGCAAACTAAAGGCAGGATTATTGAGCGGTAAGTATTGACTTTTTTTGGTGCAAAATGTATCATGAAAAGTTATTTCAACAGCTCTCAGAGAGACTAATTTTCAATCAATGATTTTAAAAATAGAGATATTAAACTCAAATGAGCAATTCTCTGATATCATAATGCTTCCATTTTCTTTTTCTGATCGTATATGGGAATGAGTTGTTGTAATGTGAAAATAGGTTAAAAACTGAGACAAGCTATTAATGGAAAGGCCTAAAAGCATAACGTTTTGTGCAGTTTTTCAGTAGCTTGTACCCAAGATTGAACGAAGAGAGCTACAGTCTTACGTCTGCAAATATTCTTGTGTAGCTGCTAGAATTAAACTTGACATTGTAGACTTTAAAAAAGAAACAGGCTGATTTCCCATAACCTGTATGTATTAAGCTCTATACAGTCAAAGCTTTGCATTCTGAGATCTGTCTGGGATGTGACTTCTGGTTTGTTCATTTCTGATTATTGTCAGGAAATTGGGGTATTAGATACTGCAGTTGAAGCATCCTTTGAATACTAGAAAAAGTATAAGGAGACAGAATTTCTACTAAGTTATACAAAATAGTTTGATTGTAAACTGTGTAGTATAGACATATAAATAACTAGAAAACACTGTGTGCTAGAAGCGATGATGTGCGACTCAGAAAGACAATCAACAATACAACAGTACAACTGGAAAAGGGCATGGTGACAAGAGTGGGTAAACATGATATCTCTTTTACAAGGAGTAAGCACAAAGACTCTTACGCATGGAATAGAAACAGCATAGGGAGGTTATAGTCAAAGTGTGTTTGCAGCCTAGAGTCATGTGTTCAGGCATGCTGTTAGTGCATTCACTAACTAGTCCTTCTCAATGGAGCCATGGATGAGTCTGGGGACCAGGGAGCACTTGGGGCACCCACAGGCCACACAGATGAAAGGTCTCCTAGCCATTACGTCTCTCCTAAGCCATTCTGACAGATGGCATGAGTGTCATTGCTGGTAAAGATGTGGTACAGGTGTATGGCCTTGTAGTCATGTGGAGTCGAAGTAGCTGCCAAGAGCAGTTACTGTACCTGCTTTTCCTCAGGTTGTATGTTGGAGCCAGAACTAGTTGCACTTTGTCCCTACTGTCTCTCCATCCCAGTGTATAGGTTACTTATCTGTGCACCAAGAGAAAAGTAAAAGATCCCAGTAGTGGCACACAGAACAGCTTCTTAATGCTTGGGGGCTTTCCTCCCCTCCCCTCCCCTCCCATCTCCTCCTCTCCTCTCCTCCTCACCTTCCTGTCAAAGAAGGGATGAAAAGAAAATGTGAAACAGCAGAGTTTACTTATTTCAATTGTAGAAAAGTTTAAGAAACAGTGTTAGAACAAAAAGCTTAACGAATCACATATCAGTGCTTTACTTAATGTTTCCTTCCTTATAACATTAGAACTTTGTCAGAGTAAGGAGGCTGAAATTCATGTGTCCTGAAACCTTGTACATTGTTTCATTATTTAATGCTCTAAAAAGCCAGGGTCATGTTAATACCTGTAATCCTCTAGTAATGAATTCCATCAAAATCAATGAGACAGACCTATTAAAGCTTGACAACAGGGAAAAAAAAAGATAATTACCATATCAGGAGGTAAATACATTGTAATGTGGTGACACAGCCTTTTCATTTGTGAAGAGAACTCAGGTGGGCACAAAGAGGTGTTTACTCTCCCTAAATTTTAATTCTTCATCAGAGTCAGGATAAGGAGAGGAACATGGTATCTAGATCCATATCCAGTATTATCTGTTAGATATATCTTCCTTTGACAGGGTTACTTCCATGTTAAAGCAAAGGAGGAAAGCTTTGTTACTCCAGGCCAGTGGTGGTCACCAGTGGGGTTTTGCTAACTCCTGCTCTAGGGACAGGGGGAACATCCTCATGTCATCCGTGAATGAGAACATTGCCTTGTTCCTTATTATTTTACAGTGCTAAGAAGTGCATCATTAAAATTTTAAAAGGAGAGGCCCTATAATTAACAAATCAGCAAAGAATCCTTTAATTAAAAAAAAATGTTCTGTTAGTCTGAGACATAATGATGTGTCCTGGTTTGGGTGAAAACAGGACTAATTCTGTTCAGTGATTTTACTTTTCAGTTCAGTGCTTCTAACTAACAGCACTTTCTGAAGTTAGCAGCATGTTTTTGCAGTGTCTGCTGCCAGCAGTGATGACAGCCNGACAGAGGCTACCAAGAAGCCACATGTCCATAAATAATTTTACTGAATAATTAAACTTATTATATCTTGCCATTAGAACCTGGAAGCATGATTGCTTCTTTTTCTTGGATTTAATATTAGGATTTGATTTGAAAGGTGTTTCTTCAGTGAATGAGTAGTACAATTACAAAATAAACTCAAATATCCCAGGTGTACTACCCTTAGGGTGTGATTCAGTAAGATATTAGTTGCTGGTATAAAATTTCCAAGACTATCTTGTGCACGGATGACATTTTTAAGAATAAAGACAACTTCTGGTGCTAAAGCTGTGGGAATGAGGCCCTTTGCTTGTCAAGAGTGATGTATGAATTGATAGTTCATGAAAGGTGAAGCTCTTTGACTAACTTATCAGACATATACCTTTAGAGTTATGACTGGCTGAAGTAATTTGACCAATTACCTTTACTGATGTCTTGAGCAGTCTGTGAGCTTGTTTTTGTTACCAGTGACAATATGGTCCAGTTTGATGCCCTCAGACCTACATAGCTAAACAAATTAGCTTTCCATTCCAAAGAAAATGTAACTTAAAGCAAGCTATGATTTATGAGAAACAAATGCTGGCTACAGCCCATGGGGTCTGCAGCTCTTACCTCTGGCCAAATGACTTTTTAAAACCACAAAGGAAAACTCTGAAGTTGAATGAATGAGTAGTACTTACTACCAAAAAATAAATCACTAGGGCCTGTGCGGATACTGGCAAACATATCAGACCTTCCAGAAGAGCAGCTTTTTAAGAAATGTTTAAATGGCTGAAGAGGTTCATGCACTGTATGACAAACTCTACTCAGTAAGAGTAGCTGAGGGAACAGCAGCAGAGAACCTGCTGCTCAGGTTGATGTTTCAGCAATACCATATATCATGCAATTAAAAACTGAAAGCATGGGTACCTAACTGCAAATGTGTCTATTTTGTTGGCATCTGATACAGAAGCAGAAATCACTTTACACTTTCATAATCCAAATCTCTATCCTTTTGCCATTTTACCATTTAAGGGAAGTTCAGTGTTTGCTCTGCACAACCCTTCTGGCAATGAAGAACAGACACCAAAGGGAGAGTGCTGTGAATAATGTTAGATTCATAGCCAAAAAGTCCCAGCTGAGAGAAGAACCTGCAGTGTAAGAACTGAGCAATCAGCAATGGCCAACATACCGCCTTGCTGTCCATGCTTAGGTCTGGCACCATTCACCCCTTAGGCTCCTAGCTTCCTCAGCAATAATTAAGTCTTATTCTTAGAAGGTTGTCCCCAAACCAAGAAGGCCTGAGAGCTTCCTATAGGACAGTGGAGGTCAAGTAGGGAACTATCCCACAAGGGGTATCAGATCACACACTGGTCTCACTGCACTAACATTGCTCACCTCGGTGCAATCTTGCCTCTGTCCTAGAACAGCTCTTAGAAGGTATCAACATGGTGGTGGGTGCTATAAAAGACATCAGCAATATTAAGTATTAGCAGTATTAGCAGCTGATCTTTAAGGTGCTTTCCAACACAAACCGTTCTATGATTCTATAATCCAGTTCTGGGATTGTCTCCTCCTAGGACAAGGGGTAATGGTTTTAAACTAACAGAGGGTAGGTTTAGACTATATATATAAGTACAGACTATATACTAGTACAGGCTGGGAGGTGATCTGCTGGAAAGCAGCCCTGGGGAGAAGGACTTGGGAGTCCTGGTAGACAACAAGTTCTCCATGGAACAGCAATGTACCCTTGTGTCCATGAAGGCCAATGGTATCCTGGGGTGCATTAAGAAGAGCGTGTCCAGCAGATCGAGGGAGGTTCTGCTCCCCCTCTACTCTGCACTGGTGAGACCTCACCTGGAGTATTGTGTCCAGTTCTGGGCTCCCCAGTTCAAGAGAGACAGGGATCTGATGGAGAGAGTCCAACGGAGGGCTACAAGGATGATTAAGGGACTGGAACATGTGTCTTATGAGGAAAGGCTGAGACACCTGGGGCTCTTTAGTCTGGAGANAAAATGGCCCTGCTCACTGCAGGGGGTTTGGACTAGATGACCTTTAGAGGTCCCCTCCAACCCAAAACATTCTGTTTCTCTAATTCTACAACAGAGAGAGGACATGTCTCTTTAAAGCACAAGAAAAAGTCCTTCTTGTGGAGCAAATTAAAAGAAGATTTGAGTTTCACATGAAACCCTTTCAATGGTCATCTTCATGTACTGTTTTATTTCTCCTGATCTGTTTTCTGCATTTAATATTCCTGTAAGTCCTTTGGTAAATTCTCTTCAGACTATATTCCCCCCCACCTCCACCATCATTTTTCCTTTAGGTTGATATTCGCAATGTTCACTGTTAATTCAGATTTGCAGTGCTGTTTATTTAATTATAGACTGAGGAAACTCTGAAAAGTTCTGGGGAAGGTTTCTCCGGCAGAGCATTTGCTAGTTAGAAAGAGGCAGTGGTGTTGAGGAGAGATTAAGGAGTGAAGGCTGAGGAGGGACAGTGCTGCCCTGGCCATGACACTAACTATGTCACCTCCTTGCTCTCCTGCCCAGACCTTCCAAACCTGAAATCAGAAGTGTAGCAGAGACTCTGCATCTGGAGGAAGCCCATATCCAGAGAGTATCCAGGACCAGTGGATGGTGCTGAAGGTGAAGTTGTCAGGAAAGGGCATAGTCTGTGCTGCAGGACCCCTCCCACAGGACCCAGTGAGGAAGCTGAAGGGAAAGAGAAGGCTCTGGGTGTCTTGTCCTGGCAGCCCTTGGGATTAAACCCAGGATTTGTCTCAGACACTGTGTGTGACCTGACAGGCAGTAGCTGCTTACTATCTTCACTTTGAACTGGGTGATGCTTGATAGACTTTTATTCTTTGAATAATTCCTTCAGGACTCAGTGTGCTCCTGCCCCTCAGAAAGTTGAAAGTGAGAAGGTACTGTAGGGTTAAGATTAATAAATAATAAACCATTCCAGTTACAACTGAGTTTCTTCCCTTCTTTCCATTTTGCCAACTCTGTGTGGTACTGAAGTAATGTCTGAGTAACAACATAAACCAAAAAAAAACCCAAAACAAACAACAAAGCCAAAACACTAATAAAACTCCAAAGAAACAAACAAACAAACAAACAAACAAACTTCAATCCTTGTTCTCTTTTTTCACATTTGGTATAAAATAATTAAATTATTAAATGTCTGGGATACCTTTATAACGTGGAATAGGAAATTTTTTTACAATGTTGAGAATTAACTGCATTTCCTGAGAGCATGAATCACTTGAACTTTTTTCCCACCTGTCAGGAGAGAGAGAGGAGGAGAAGGAGGAGGAAGAAGAGAAAGGACAGTGACTTTCTTAGAGCTCCAGCCCCTAGAATCATGCCATTTTGAGAATAATTATTTTTTTTTTATTTTCAAGTTACTTGTCTACTCTCTGTGAGACCTTCTCTGTGATGCTGCTCATATAATAGTTTGCTTAGCAGAGATGAGAGCCTGACTGATGATTTTAGAAAAGGTCAGATTAGTAAAATACTACAGTGACTCTTTTCCCACTTTTCTTTGACTCCAGAGCACATCCCTAGAATTAATACATTTCTTCACTAGTAGTGATGGGAACTTTTTTAAGCTAGAGTTCCAAGAAGAGAGGGATGTGCTCACATGTCTCTTCAGGATCTTTAGCTTTAGACAAATGTCAAAAATGTTTGGTGTTGTAGTAGTGCTATAGTTACTCATTGCTCTTAGAAAGAATCTCCTAATGTGAGTTGTTTATCCTGTTTATCCCAATTATCCTGGGTTTGACAGTGTGGCATCAAATTTATCTGGGTATATTTGACATATCTTGGTAGAATTAGGTGTCACGCTGGACTCTTCTAATGAAAATATCCAGTTGTATATTCTAGGTGTCTTGGGGCTGTCATCCTTACTTTGGGCCAACTAGTCAGTAACTGCAGTCACATGGATTTACTCAAGCACAAGGTGCAGACTGGGGCAGTTCATAAACTGTTCTTTTGGAAAGAGTTTGAACTTCAGATGTTCTCCAGAAATTTTCCATTACAGGCACACCATGAGCCTTAGCTGTGTGCAGCGGCCATACCGAAGAAAACAGATTTCTCACATAGGCCTGTTCTCTCTAGGAGTATGGTGTGTCATTTACTAAAACACCCAAAGTTTATAGTTTCCATTTCTAAGTGTAAACATGCTTGGGAATTTGCTTTTGAGAAGTACCATCAATGGATTTACACTTCTGGAAACTGGAACTGAATTCCTGCAGGGCACAGGGCTGCCTTTATTGCATATAGCAATACAAATATATTTCCAAAAATCACGTAGGCAATGCAATAACTCTGAGAAACTTGCAGGACTGTATTTCCACCCTTTAAGATGAAATGATACATTTGAAAAGTCCCTTGCTGTTTTCTCACATCACAAATAACTCTTCTAAATACAGAGACCTGGTTCAGACTCAAAATGGGATCTCAGATCCCAGATGATTTCTTTCTCTTCACACATTCATGCCAGCTGTAAAGGTCTGTAGGTTAAATCAGGCCTTTAAAACGACTCCTCTGTAATTCTGTGTCTTACAATTCGGCCTTTCCCAATCGTCTTTGTAACTCAACTGCCCTCCAAGGATTCACAGAGGAGTGATTGACTAGCATTGAGACTAGATAAATTATTCTGTTCATGGTGCCTAGGAGGTAATAAAATCCAGCTTAGTCCCTCAGATCTGAAAGGCCAGTGAAGTCAGAAAAAGGAAATAGCAGTAAAAGCTGTGTTTTGTCAAAAAGTCAGTGAGTACGTGACTGTGAATACCTACAAGGGGTATTCTCTAGAAGAGGAGGATACCATTTCTGCAGCCACCTTTAAACACAGACAAAAACTAGAAATAACAGATGATGTCTCCATTACATAGGACTGTGCCTCATTAATTTTCTTTGTGACCAGAAGAATATTTATATAGCAGCTTCCAGACAGTGAGCTCAAGAAGCTTTACAAACTCCAATTAGTCGCACTTCTGAGTTTAGGCAATGCTATCTCTATTGTACAGATGGAATGGTGGTGACACAGGGAAATTGTTTATCAAATGAACACAACCAGCCTGTAGAGAAGGTAAAGCATAAGCCCTCAAATGCCTGCCCTCTGTTCCTGCACTTTGACCATACTTCTGTCAAAGGGTCTTAATGAGCTTTATATATGTATAGAAATATCAGTGCATAATAATCTGCCTTGGCATTCTGAGGAAGGACTAATAAATGTAAGAATCAGACATAAATCATTGATTAAAATGTCAGAAGTGATGAGAATAAAAGATTGCTCCTGCCTTTGCCGAATTACATATGCAAATTTGCATACACTACAAAATGAACATCTTTAATTGAATGAATTAGAACCTTACATAGAAATGACTGAGACGTATTTGCATACAACATTTATTAGGAGAAGATGTGCTTATTTTTGGAATAAACAGCAAGAGCAAATCCCTGGAATCTGCTGAAGCAGTCTCTGCCTGCAGCTCATCAGAGCACACTGTCTGCCCCGACAGTCTGAAAACAAATGCAAGTTGTGCCCTGAAAAACCGTAACTGGCAGATTCAGGAAAAGATTGATGCATCCTAAACAATTACAGGAGTTTACTGCATTGTTTGTAATCTGAATACATTAAAGCCACCGAGTTTTTCTTCATACTCTTTTATTTTCAGACAGCCAGATTAGTAGTTTAGCAGACTTTGAATTCACTATTAGAATGGGACCATCCATATTTACTTGAGTCAAACTCTGTACACTATTACCTGAAAGGACACAGTGAGATCCATCCCAAAGGTGTTAAAAAACAGTGGAACTGGAAAGAACAGCATACTCTGCATATATCTCCATCATCCAATAATATCTGGTATAGACAATCATGGGAAAAAAAAAAAAAATACTGTCAGAAATCTAATTTGTCTCATTCAACGTATTAATTCAGGAAATTGTACTTTTCATAAGATTTCATAAAGTACTGAACCTTCTTTGAGGCTTTATTTCACCCTCAGCTCCTTTGATTTGAAATAAAGGTGAGGGTGCTCAGCTTCTGCATTTTCAGCAGTGCTCAAAATTATTCAAAGCATAGGAAAGTCTTTTTAACTAGTTGCAGTTAAAGCACAAGGGAGAGAGACAAAGCAGAAGGAAGCATGTCAAATCCATCTTGAGTCCTACAACAAGCAAACCAGGTAAGACTGACCATCTTTTTTTCTTTCTTTGGTGCTAGTTACTTCTTGAAATTAAGAGCTTATGGAAATACACATAAGCCACATTTCCCTGGGTATGGCCATTGCAATAGTGATCCTCCAACTGTTTCAAGAGCTTTGCATAGTAATCAAAACACCGTTCCTTAATGAAAAAAAGAACACACCTTTTCTATGCACCTTAATGCTTTTTTTCTGGAAAGTCTGATGCTTGTGTTAGTAGATTTCATTAGCAAACGTAGTCTGTGCTCAGATAACTTGCACATGCAAGATCTGTTAGAACCAGAGCACCCCGAGCAGCAGAGTCTGTTTCAAAAGGAATCGGAGACTGCCCTCTAGAGGGGCTGCCAAAAACAGCGCCCGTTCCGACACCTCGGGTCTCCCCCCATACAGCTGCTGTAGCTTAGTGGTGACATTGTGGGAAATCTAACGTTCTACACCTAATCTAATCACTCTCGTCGTCACATTTCGGGTGTGCTCCACCACATCCCCTGGGTGAGCATCCCCTGGCAGATCTTCATTCGTTCATCGCCCGGAGCCTGAGCAGTCTATTCAATACTCAAGGCTTTAAGCATCGTGTAATAGGATTGCTCATCGTGCTGGTACAACCTGACAACACCTACTGGCTGGGCACGGAGGTATGGAGGGGAATGTCCTAGAGGAGCTCCAAGGGTCATAAAGCTGCTCAAACAAGGCCCTCCAGCCTTTAGGAATAGTGTGAATTATTCCCAAATAGCAATGCATGACCTCCAGGTAAAGTTGCAAGAAGTTAATGTTTCTAACTATTCTTGCTGCAATACATGTCCACATTTAAATCGTGACCACAAGAAAGACAGTAACAGTAATCTGTCTAGTACAGATCTGATAAGCAAAGCTTTAGAGTTCAAGCATCATTCCCAAAGGTGAGTGCTAATGTAATCCAGACATAATCCAGTACCATTTGATTTTGAAGGAAGATTTAAAAGAAATTTGTATTTTGCTTGCCAAAGACATTTTTCTGTGACATACTCAGTTCTCCAGGACAGAATACAATATGGATTTGCCTTGGTACAAATGAATTTTGGACAACCGGTACATCTTCAGTAGCACTATTAACCACAAACCTCCTCAGAAATGCCATGTGAAAAGGAAGGCTGTGGTACAGTGGCCATTTGTGACCTTCCTATTTCTCTGTTAGTCTGAAGTATAGGACACAAGACAACATCCTGTGTAAAGCAGGGTCACAGAACACAACCACACCTCAGCAGAGCAACCATCTAGCTTCATGTCCTAGTTCACTCAGTCTTTGCCTTTAAAGGGCAAAAGTATTTAAAACAAATTTAAAAAGTGATAAAGACAAAATAAATTATTTCTAGGACTGAAAATGTTTAGTAATACTGGACACTGCAAACCCAGAAAGTGCTTTAAAAATGGCCTGTCTACTCTTATGGTTTCACACTGAAGAGCAATTGCTTTTGTAAGCTACTGCCTGTATTTTATATGATGAGTGAATGTCACAGCGTTTTTGTTAACTTATGCTGAAAAAAATGCAAAAATAAAACCTCCAGGAGAGGACAGGAGGGGGAAACTTAATGGGGACATTTCACATCTCATGGACCATTTGTACGATTTGCTTTTAACTATAGAAGAGAGTTTCCTGTTTTCACAGATGTCTCTTTGGAAGGAGGAGAGTAGTTTGGCGACAAAGGAACACTCAAAATACATCAACGTTGCCAAGGCAGAAATATAAAGCAGTAACCTGAGGATCTTGAGGGCACTGTACAGACTATTAAACTAATGGAACAGCTGTTGCTGACAGAGGGACAAGGATTTCAGGGCTTTAGAAAACTCTTGTAATTACTTGCTAGGTCCAGTAATACTGCTGCAGATGTTGGAAATTCAGACACTAATTGTTCAGCCACTGAATGTAGTGAGTATTTTTTTGTAAAAACAGCTGAAGATTAGGAGAGATGTATTATCCATGAGGATGATGCCAAAAGTCATTTAATGGTCCATAAAGAAATGATGCTATTTCTGTCCAGACCACCGAGTCCTTCATTCAGGGCTATTGGCTAGTATATGCATCTCAGAGTCTTTCCTTCTGCTAAGAACATGCAGTAGTTCCTCACAAAACTGGATCAGATCATTGTTTCCCTTTAGGAAATGGACCCTAGAACATTAAAGTCAGTCTGAGGATCTGCTTGATATTTAACAATGCTCTGTGGTTGGAAGACAACAACATCAGAGTAATAGAGTCACAGAATATTTTGGGTTGGAAGGGACCTTTAAAGGCCACCTAGTCCACCCCCTCCCATGCCCCCCACATCTACCACCATACAATGGTACAAATTCACGGAATACACCAATTTTTAAGACTGTTCAACTCTCAGTAAGGAAAAAGAAAAGCAAATATCTAAACCAGTCTTCATTTACAGACGGTCATCATGCAGTTACTTGCACGATGATCCACAACATTGTTGATATGTATATCATGCAATTAAACATTGTTCTGACATTCTCATGTTTTCATGTAATTATTCCCTCTATTTCACAGAAGCCTGCAAATCTAGCAAGGTCTGGTACAGTACAACTATTCCGTTTTGTGACTCCTAACCTTTAGCGGCTCAGGCCTTTGCATTGCCAAATCCCACATTTCACTGTTCAGCATCACACACCAGATCTATATGATCAGATTCCTCGCTTCCCTTCTCCATTATAAAAGCTTTATTAATTGCCTTGTACGCTCACTTAGAATTAAGAGGACCAGTTCTACACAGGAATCAAAGGAAGTACTTCTCACAAAGTATAATTAAATTGTAGTGTTTAATACCAGAGGATGTTGCAAAGGCCAAAAGCCTAAATGAGCTCAGAAGAGATTAGACAAATTCAAGGAGGATGGTGTCATCAGTGCCTATTAAACACAGGTTTGGAGGCAACCTCTAGCTTATAAATACGTTCAGTATCTGAAGGGAAGTGTCATGCTCTGTGTGTACTGTTATTTATCTGCTTTCCAATTCTGGGCACTTTCATAAAGCAAATATTGGGTCAAATGAAAGTGCCTTCTTCCAGCATGTTGTCTCCAATGTCACTAATTTCTGTGCAGCAGGATGGACAGACATACTGCTCATGTCCGAGCTCATGAGCAACCAGACAAGAAGGGTGCAGTTTCCTCTCCTTGAGCTGAATCTGTTTGATTCAAATTTGGGATAGAGCTGCCTTAAACAGCACTTGGGGATTCTGCATTGTCCACTTTCAAAGCCCAGCAAGGCTGCACAGGAGCTGATACTTCTGGCAGGTGCAAATCTTCCCCTTTCCCCTGACAAAAAAGTCAAAGCAAACAGGGTGTGCTGGAGCAGTTTGGCATCTTGTCCAGAGCAGTTTGAGCCTCAGCCATTAAGCTGCACCTCCCAGTGCTTAACTGGTGCTGCAAGGTCTGGACCTCTCAGTAAACAGACTTGGGGTCTGGGCTTGTCCATGTTTTGTCTGGGCTCATCCCCTCAACCAAGCAGAGTGACCACAGCAAGCACTCTCCTAGGGTATAAATGGGGTCCTGGCTAAGAGCCAGCGGAGTTGCTTCTTTGCAAAGCAGCAGGCCTTCCAGTTGGATCCTCCCCTTGGAGCCTCTGCCCAAGGACACTGTCATGGAGTGAGTGAGTCTCCATGAAGTGAGTGGACCTCTCTCCCCGCTTTGGGTGAGTGGTATCTTGGGCACCCTGGTGTGGGATGTTTCCCCATGATTAGTGAGTGTGTGCCCATTTTGGCTAATCTTTCCTTAAGGTTTAGGAATTAGTTGTGTAGTAGTTAATTCCCAACAGCCATCCGAACTTGTATTTGGTCAGAAGGAGTGCTGGGCAACTCTGGTTGCAATAAACCCCTATTTTAGATAGCAGCTGCTGTTTGCTTTGTGGATGCCTCCGTGACAATACTTAACACATTTCTCTGCTTTATTTCTCTGCATAGAACAGGTGGAGTGTGTTATAGGAGGAAGAAATGCAAAACACAGATGACCAAAAGAAAATCCAGCCAAGCAACCCATACTGACATGCACAATCTCAAGTTTACTGGTACTAATCATTGTATCACCAATTTAAACTAGATCTTCAATTTAAAAACCCATGTGTGCATATAGAAGATAACTGGTTACAAAGAAACCAAAGGATCTTGGGTCCAGAAGCATGTGCAGAATCAGGGTCTGGAGTGGTACTTGCCGCTGGACCTGGTCAACATCCTCATCTCAGCCCAGTGCCCTGCATGCTGATGACACCTTGCCTCACTTCACCTGCTTGGAAAAATACCTACAGCATAAGCCAGTTCCCCAACAGGAGAGCCAGCCCAGCCTTTCCTTTTCTAGCCATCCATTTGCATTTTGACAGCATTAATCATTTCTCTACAACAACATCCTTTCTTCTCAGGAACAAGTCACTGTGTCATCCTTTCACCTTCAACTTTCTCTACATTGGCAGAAGCTATGTTTTTTAGGCTTATGTTCTTAGTATTTCATCTTGGCATCTCTGCCTTCCTATACAGAAAATATGCCACCCTTTTTTGATCTCGAGTCTTGTATCTCTAGCTGGAGCCCTAAATCCTACTTATAGCAATAAATAATAGGAATCAATATATACCATATGCTTTCTTTCATATTCTCATGTATAAATTGTCCATGTCCCTTAAGAATTGGTGTGGGAAAATACATTCTGTTGCATTCTTCATAACAAAATAGTTACAGCCTATTCTACATACTAGGAATTCAGCAAGACACAGCAAGAAATCAATAAAAACACAAATTGCTCCATCAATACGTACATTCATTTATACTCTTCAAGGTTATCTTTGCTATGCCAGCAGAGACACATTTTCTCCATATATAGCCATGCATATTAAACTAGACAAGAGAGAAAGGAATGGAAACAAAAGCTATCAGTACAAATCTAATCTAGCTAGCGTGCACGTTCAAAGACTTTTGAGTTGGTTTTCCCCTCTGTTCAGAAAGCAGTCTGAAATCCAGGCACAGCAGCTGACACTGACTCTTCATTGCCTGTGTAATCATCTCCTCCCAAGGCAGGTATGTTCAGAGATGCAAAACATCTCCAAATTCATCTTATGTATGTATCATTATACCCATTGGTGTAATATCTGTAGACAGGACTTCTTTTGCATTAGTGATGGATAAATGGGTTATGACCAAAGAATTGACAGGTTAAATTCTGGTCAGTGATCATCCATGCCCAAGGAGAACAAAGAACAACTGTGTGTCTTTTTGGCACTTCTTGTACATGGACTTGTGCTGAAAAAAAACACCAATCCAGAAAGACCCACAAAGCTTATATCTTTACTGATGTTCTCATTCATAGATTATGAAGGTGATAACTTCAAAGCAGAACTGGGCCTGTTGCGCACAAAACCATATTCTGAAAATATCAAGCCAGTTCATATTCCTTGCTAAAAGTGGAAAAGTACCAGGGAAGATGTGAGGAAGAACCTGCCCAAGGTAACAGACTTTAAACAAGAAAGGCAATGACAGGGAGAAGACTTCTTTGCAAGAGGTCTCTGACACAAGTGAGCTGTAGTAGGAGATAACCAATTTTTTCCTGCAATAGTCAATCACTGCAGAGAAACATTTCAAGAGATTGCACTGGTGAACAGATGCATCACTGGTTTGGCCTGTTACCAGTATCATGCACAATAATAAGCTACTTAGTTGCAGATTCTTATTGCACTATTTATTATTTGTACAATTCAATACAAGTTTGCTTGCCAGGCCAGTGTCATTGATATTTTTCCAGTCTGTCCAGTCCTGAGACAGTCTCTTACCTCTTATTTCTATTGTGTTTACTATGATATGCACATTTTCTCCAAGGTCAAGCCAAACATGCACCTTCTGATAGGAGCTGAACATTACATTGGTTACGGTGGATCCTTTTTTTGTAGGCTGTTCTTCATGGTGTGCCCAAGAAGAGAAAATGAGCCTTAAAAAGCACAGAAAGAGCTGCTTCCAGAACTGCTTCCTTGATGCCACTCTGCTGATGCTGAGTGTATGGTTAATGGAGATTGGTTTTACTCTTATTCATCGCTAGTGAGATCAAGGTATAGATGTCTATTTATTTCATATGTTCTGGGCATATTGAATCTTAGTGTAGGATCAGCCATGTGTTATTGGAGAGTGTGCCTCATGGACTAGTAGCTCTTCTGTTTCTGATGAGATCACCATGCTGGATTCACCTAGAACTTATTGCCTTGATCCAATTGGTTTTCTCGGTACCTGCATCATTTTTAATTAATATGGATTTTTCTTTTCCCGTCAAATAGAGCCTTCTGCTTCTCAGATGAGAGCTTCAGAAAAGACCTTACCAACACTATGAGAGAGAGGAAGATGGAAATCTGTGTTCTTAGAAAGCATCTTATTGCTCTGGAGACACCTGAATACATCTCTTTGGCCATGCAACACTGAGTTCAAATCTGCTTCTTAATTTGACACTTCATTCCTCTGCATTTGAGATGCATTTTTATTACTCCTTGCTTTAAACAGATTTACACGGAAAACTTCATCTGAGCTTTCCCTGAGGAAACCTCAGCAAGCCTTGCAGGCAGTAGCAGAAGGCAGTGCCAGAGAACCCAAACGTACATATGCCATAGGAGATGCACAGCAGTGCAGTCTTAAAACTGCAGAAACTTTGTGTTCTGGAAAAGCTAAACAGAACAGTGAGAAAACTTGTTTGTTTCCCTCTCCAGAGACTAAAAGCAAACTTCACAAGTGTTTTCCCCTACATGGGGTGCCTCAGCAATACATGTATTGTTATGATTTTTGCCTAGTCCATGTTCAATATGGAAATGACAGTCTTGCAATTTTTGTAATCATCTCACAATCTATCTCTGGCTTTCAGCATTTAAGCAGACTGGGGCACCGCAATGCCCCATGATTAGCTCTGATTGCGAAACTTCTTCCATAACAAAATGATAAAAGTGATCAATCACCTTAACAATAGTTAATAGCTCTTATCCAAAACCATAATAATCCCACTCTGCAGTTTCACTATAGCAAGCTATTGCACTGTCAGTCCAGCCTTGGAATAGTGCTGGTGAATAGCAGCACTATTCTTTCTTGTCTAGCAACCTGAAAAGACACCTTATCGCACGGTCCCATCCTTTCCACCTTCTTTCCACATTTCTCCACCCCTGCACAGTATTTTCTGCTCCTCTCTGACACCCAGTCACCATCCTAAAATCTCAGTTAGTTCCCCTGGGAAGCTGTCATAGGAAGCCTGCAGTCCTCGAGGCCACCTCTCAGTGCCTGGCAAATGTGGGTTTTTTCCTCACCATATGTCACATCAGTACTAGATCCTTCTCTTTCACACACATCCTTTTTCCTAGCAAAATGGGAAAAAATACCTTAGTTTTTAAACGCATTCCCTCTTAGCATTTTCATGCAAATAAAGAGCAGAAAATTATCCTGGATCATAACAAGTATGATCCTACTAGTCTTCATGCCAGATCTGAAGACCTGCTGTGGAAAGACCCAACCTGTAGCATCTCACTGAAGGGTGCTGGCATGCAGCCACTCTACCTTTTCCAGCCCAGCTACTGCCTCTCTCAAGGAACAAGCAATTCCTGATTATGCCACAACGTCAGCAAAGGGAAAGTTCATTCCTCTAAACTGGCTCTGCCTCTCTGATTTGCCTCAAACATTTTTTGCTCATTTCTAGTTAAATCTATCCAAGTATATTGGATGTTAAAGGACTTTTCTTTTTGGGGGGGCACAAGATAAAACTTTCCGAGAAAATGCAGACAAAGTTTGTGGGTTTGGTGGAATACGAAGACATGACACAATTCCATGCAGAAGCAAAACCTGCCAGGCAGCACACAGGCAGGACTGTAGAATCAAAGAACAGTTTTGTTTGGAAGGGACCTTTAGAGGTCATCTAGTCCAATGCTCCCTGAAATGAACAAGGACATACCAGGATGATCATCACCATTTGGGTATCAGAAAAGACTCATCTTCCTTATGCTGAACTCAAAGAGCAGAAGGATTTTCAACGTCCTGTAACTCTGCTCTGGAGACATTCAAAATCCACCTGGATGCATTCCTGTGCAACCTTCTCTAGTGAATCTGCCTTGGCAGTGTAGTTGGACTGGATGATCTCCAGAGGTCCCTTCCAATCCTGAACATTCTGTGATTCTGTAATTCTTGCGATTTGCACATGTGCTGTCTGAGACTTGCACCTAATTTCACACAGGTCTGTCATTTCATTTGTAAAGCCAAGCAAAACACTTGTGATGCTGATCTAGAGACAGGGTGAGTTTTCAGTAAATATTCCTCAATCCCTTTTCTGCAGTTTTATCACTGTCAGATAGTCCAGCGCACCAGACATCTGCAGGAGTGAACTCAAAGAAGAAAAAAAGTAATTACCTGCTGAAATAAGACTTGCCTATAACATTTGGAAAACCACAGAGTCCTCTGCCCTGACACAAAGAAGCAAAAGGCACCATGAAGTTGGGAGAGGTCTGTAACCCAGACCCCAGAATGAACAAGGAGCACTCACAGGCTCCCAAGGCTTGAAGAGTAGCAGAGCTTCAAAGTACGCTCTCATTAATTAGCTTTTCATTAGAAAATCCATTAAATAATGGCCAGAAAGTGTGGGGGGGAAACAAGAACAACAAAAAACAACCCACCACCAAAAAAATCAACCAAACAAAACCCCACAAAAATTAATCAGTACTGTAACATAGGTAGGATCATAAATATTGTAGAGATAAGACAAAACAGTGGTGAAAGTGGAGATAAATTTCTCAACCACGGTAAGGGGAAAGCTGGGTGCAAGATGGTGGAGGTGTTGCTGAACTCTCCCTGAGAACATAACTTGGTCCTATGGGCACGTAAAATGATCTTGTGCAGTCAGGAGCTCCTCCACTGCCCCTCAAGAAGAGCCGACGTGCTGTAAGTGAGCACTGTTTCTCTAAGAGACCTTCCCCCGGATGGCACTGGCACATCACACACTAAGTATCTTCGGCAATGTTAAAGTTTCCAAAGTGTCACTCTGTGAGAAGCATGCTTTGACTTTCACATCTTTATTTAATGCATGAATAAGTAACCAGAGGTTCTCTTTTCCTCTACAAAACCCAGAAATTGTACCAAATGGAACCACCTGGAGTGATGGTTCAGTAGCTGGGCTTTTGCCTTCTGGTGTAGGACGAGGGAAAACCATGTCTTGGAGGCATTAGATGGGGGATAAATAGGTTTACTGAGATTTAGTCTGGCGTTTTTTTGCCTCTGTCTCTACCCTCTGGAAGATCGCCTCAAATACTTATCGGAAAGATTTAGTATTTTTTCATTTTAATAGTTGTACTTCTTTATTACATTTTTTAAAGTCAAAAATAGGTTCCCCCCACCTCTGCCACATCTGAAAATCCTTTTTTCTTAATTTAGTACTTGCTTATACATAATTCCTGGTAGAGATAAGCTTCCCACTGTAAGCCCCAACATTTCCAACTCATTTCCTACTGCCTGTGGCTGCTTTCTCCATGATAGTATCTGTCTTTCTGGCCCCGCACCAGCTTGTCTACCTGTGCCCAGCTTAAAATTCATAAATGTTCCATATGATTTCAAGCTAATATTCCACTCATCTTCTGCAAGCAGCATCCATTGTTCAAAGAAGGAATTGCTGTGAGCTAGTGATGCTGTTGTCATCTTCTTTGTCCATGCTGTGCATGCTGCTGGCATATGCACTCTTGCAAATTAACATAATCTATTCCAATTTTGCATATCTTCCCAAATATCAGGCATTATATTTGCTTACATTGTTTTTAAGTGCATCCCTATATGCTATTTTTGGTTGGCCATGACTTTCTGCCTCTTTCTTTTCACATAATATTCTGGATTGCCCTTTGCAGCTACAGTGTCACCTCCTGTAGTCTCCATAAGAAAAGATGCATCTTCGGTTACTTCCTTCAGAAATGCTATTTTTCTTTGCCAGAAATTACTTCTGACTTCTCAGACAGTCACTTCTGTGAGCATTTTGCCTGATTCTTGTCATGATCTTATCTCTTACTAAAGACTTTGGACCCCAGAATTGGCTTTTGGCCTTAAATGAGTCACAGACTGATGTATGTTTCTCTTTTTGAGCCCTGGATTTCTAGACAGATATATCTATATGCTCACATGTGCATACATATGTATATACACTATGTAGTTTTTATATATAGTATATGGATGCAACATTAGCAATTTGTTTTTCTTCCAGGCAGCACAATATACCTCACATTTCCATATACAATTTCTCAGTGATCTCTCCAAAAGAGAGTTAAATGAAAATCATTAAGCACATGAAGCTACCTCAGATCAAAGTGCTGCCAGAAACAAAATTGTCTTCTGATTTCCTTCTTGTTCACTGGCTTCCCTATCTTGTGGATAGTGAAGTGAGATTTAAACTGTCTCAAATTTTTTGGCACATTTTCAGAGAGTTTCAACTTGCACCCTTTTCTCAGGGTACTTTCTTATCTGGTTCTCCTCCTACTGCCTTATGTCATTCAGTAGTCACGCAGATACAAAAAGCATGACACTTACTTCACTCAGTACCCCAGTTTACCTGATCTGCTGCGTAACAGCTGGTCTGAGCTGACTCATGCTGAAAGTTACAGTGCCCCACAACTTGAACTCCCCTGAGCTTGTTGTTTAAGCAAGGTGCTGACATAAGAGCTCATGAGGCAGAATCGCCTTTCTAAACCCTGGAGCCCAGCAGAGCCAGCTACAGTGAGGCATTACAAACCAACATCCTCCGAGTTCAGAAGATGCTTTCCTGCACCAGCAAAGAGCTCAGACCAGTCCCTTCAGTGCTCAGGGTTTTGGGCGATCACAATATCATGTACCTTTTAACCTTTTTGGTTCCCTGAGATTGGGTGAACTTACAGCCATATCTGCCAGGAATGTGAAAAGACACAGCCCATTTGGGCTGGGATAGAAAAAGCAGGAACTTGTCATTTTAGTCCATCCTGGCCAGACCTAGTCCAAGACCCAGGGACTGCCTAGGGAACACCACCACTGCAAACCGCTGATTGACGAAGGAGTTTGCACAAGGTTTCAGGCTGCCTCAGATGGGATGATCTGGTAGATGCCAACAGCAGCGCTGCTGCAGGCAGCAAGGCACTGCGAAGCCCTGCACCTCGCTGAGGGATGCTTGCCAGCTGACAGCAAGCCACAAAGCAGTGACACCAGGCACCAGTGTTGTTTCACAGTATCTCCCCTCCTCACTTTGTGTCATTTCTCTGGGCTTTGTCTCTTGGCTGACTGGCAAGACTAAAAGATTGTGAAGCCCTGCTTATGTTTGTCCTGCCTTTGCCACAAACACTAATTGAATGAATACATCGTAAAAGATTGCTCCAGCTTAGCCAGATGTTTTCAGAAACAAGTGTTTCAGGGAAATACCACTTATTCAGTTAGATTATAGACACGGCCAAGAAGCCAAGAGCTCATGATTTACAAGCTGATATAGAGAAGACAACATAAACATTTGGCCCCTGTAAGAAGACTGCAGCCAAAAATAATCCCTCCAGTGAATGTTTAGAAGATGTGACAACATTGTAGGCTTAAAGACGGTGACCAAAATAGGGCTGGTGCAGGGGGTCCTGAGCATTCCTGAAACTGAGTGGTTTGTGAAAGACTCAAAATTGCTGGAATACCAGTCCTCAGACTAGACAGCCATGCAGACCTCATTTTGATCAGCTCCAGCTGTAAACCCACTTTGGGCAAGAGATGCTTTGATACGTGATGTCTCTCCAGAACTTCCCAAAAAATGTGCCACAAGAACAATCATGAGCATCCACTGTGTCCAGAGGACTTACCTTTATTGCAGTGATCCTCTCAATTTTCTTTAATACCATCCTCATATCACTCAATAAGAAAAGCCACATGAGACACTAGGTCTTGGATGATTGAGCTGGGACTAATTATTTTTTTCATTATTATTTTAAAACATTTTAATTATTATTTAAAAACAGACAAACAAACAACTGAGGCAATATAGTTTTTAGCCTGAACAGATCTTATTTAATCAAACTTCTCCACAATGTCATTCAGAATAATGACAGTCCAGTGGGAACTCACTGCATCCTGAATTAAATCAAGTAGTATATAAATATAACCAAGGTATTCTCAAAGTAAATGCAACTAACCAGTTTTAAAATGGCAAACAGCTTTTGCCTTTTAATTGGGGTGACATTTTGCAAGGCCATTCCTTGGCGAGTTTCATATTCTTCCATTCTGCTCTGCTTTCTTATTTGTACAGTGTTACCAAGGCACATATGAAATACATTTCAAAGTACAGATATCAGCTCATTTACAGCTAATTATAATAGGCAAGTGGTGCAGTGAATGGAACACCCGATTTTCTCCCCTCTTTTTTTTTTCCTTTTGGTTGAAGCTTTTGTGATGTTCTCCAGGTGACTCCCATGCATAATGTAACACTAGCAATGCTGTTTGCATAATAAGCTATTTTCTACCACAGAAGCAGAAACATTTTATCACTATAGAGAAGGCTTGGATTTATGAATACATTTTCATATAAGTTGATTTATGTGAAAATTACCAATAAATGCATTCTAGCAATAAGTAAAATGTTTGTTCCTACTTTAAGGAGTAGTATTATTTGAAACTTAGGGGGAAGGGAAATGCATATCCTACCAAGAGAAACTATTTTATTAATATGATTCAAATGTCAGAGCTTGCAGTCACCTTCCAGTGTATGGAACTCCCTCAGCTTCCTACAGTAAACTCCATGAAAGTGGAAAATGCTCAGCACTAGACAGAAGTACTCTGCCTCTCACCACATTGATTCACCAGTTTTGTGGTATTTAATGCAGTAGAAACACCAAACCAAACTCTGCTTTATGCCAGTGGTACCTTCTGCAGTCTCCAAAACAGTTGTTTGTTGTCCTCTTGTTTAAAATGCAACTACAATTTCTTATTATGAGGTACACATTTCTTTACTAGGCTTTTTTTNTTTTTTTTTTTTTTAATATATATTTGAATTATAGCAACATTCTCAATAAGACCAGCTCTGGAGTCTGCCAGAGGAACAGGACTATAAAGCCAGGGTCCAGTTCTGCAAATGCAGACAGGCATCAGCACCTCCATGCACTTGAGTAGCCCCACTCCATTCTCATGCCCACGCTGCAGGAAGTGGAGCAGTGGGGTTAAAACGGCTCCATGTGGCCCTACACCCGTTTCAAGATCAGTGCAGAATCACAGCCCGTGTGTTTGGTCACAGATGAAATGTGACCTAGATGCATATAAAGCACTAGCACCAGTCTCAAAACTGACACCCTTGAGACTAAGCTGGTGCCCTTTGAAGCCAGCAAAATAGAGGGCTTTGGATCTGGCCATTTGCATTGGAGGGTATCCCAGAACCAATTAATTGCCATTGTGAGTGCGTTTTTGATGGGCCAGGGTGAAGTAAGCACTCCTCAGGAAGTGCTGGACCTGCTCCTATTCAACAATGAGCTGATCCTGCAAAATACATGCTGTAAGCAAGCCCTCATCCTCGTGAGCCTGCAGGCACCTCAGTGGAGCTGCCTGACACAGCAAGGCTGTGTCCCAATGGAGCAGATCAAGCCTCTACCTTTGAAACAATGAATAAACGCACACCTCAATTTTTCAGAGCAATACACCACTCAGATCTCCTGCCACTGTAAATCAAGCCGGTTTTATTGACACCAGAGGAGTTCTGCTGATTTACATGAGCTGAATGTCTGATCCAATGCTGGAGATCAAGATTATTTCTGCTTAATAGAGATAACTCACGGAAGAAAACTTTTCGTACAATATGTCAATGTCTTTCAACCCTACAAAATTAAAAGTCCAACACTCAAGTTGGGGGGGGAGGGGACATAAATTGACTTCTGCAAATGAACAACACGTAACATTTTTTGCTTTAAACACCATTCTGTAGATGCAAACATTGCTTAATGTCATAATTTCCCTGCAGATTTTGTAAACTCCTGCAAAAATGCTCTCTGTAGAAGTCCATTGATTTCACCTGCTTTATACCACAGAGGCTGGTGTGATTTTTTTTCAAAATGCATACTTTTTTTCTAAATGCCTTCCAGTTTTACTAATTAACCTCCCTCTGTTTTCCCTGCAGACCTGCATGTGAGGAAGAGCACTGTTCAGCAAACGGCCTTGAGCACTACACACCATTCTTCAGTTCAGCAGCTGAGAAACCACCGTGACTGTTTAGCAGGTATCACTGGACCTCAGTGGGAAACTGAGCCCTCCACAACAGGCTTGGTGGTGCTCAGACCCATGCCACTTGTGGTCCAGTCCTTGTTGATGATGGGATACACAGTGCACTCGCTATCTTTGTGTGAGATCTGACAAGACTTGCCCTGGGTTGCCTCCAGGCAAAACCCAGTATCATTCATTCCCACTCTCTGCTGACAAGATGAGTCTGTACCTGCCTCTGCTTCTCATTTATATTTACTATTAGGGTCACCTTATCGAGCCCAGCTCAATGAATTTCTCACTGGAGTGAGGGATGTTTTGTATAAAAAGGTAAATAAAACCCTTCTCCAAAGGGGGTTATTCTTTGGACACACCTGAGTCCCTGCTTTCCTGAATAACCAGGGCAGCGTTGCTGTGCCCTTAAGTCTACTGCTTATGTGTCCAGCACCACATCATCATCCCAGCGGCACAAGTCAACCAGCCCCTGCAACTGGTGACCTATATCATATTTTCAGGCCCTCTCAGATGAGCATTGCCAGTCACACCTTTTGGATCAGTATCCCTTTTTATGGGTGCCACAAATCCTTGCAAACCTCTCCTGTATGGTGTCCCCTTCATGCTATACACATATCTGGTCCCCACCACAGATGGTTCCTGCCCTGTAGCCTGCTCAGTAGGTCTCTCTTCACACCCAGGAGACTGGCTAATATTGCTAAAGCTGACTTAACAAAATGTCTTCCTCCTTGAGATTTCTGTCTGCTCTCTGTGCTCTGCCACTGCCACTAATGACACTGGTGCTGTGGGAGCTCCATTGGCTCCAGCTGTGTGTCACTGAGACAAAAACTCTAACATGAAGAAGGAGCATCCCAGATTGCCCAGCTGTGGACACACCAGGCTCTCCTAGCAGCAAGTACTACCAAGAAGCCCTGGAAAAATTCCCTCTTTCTTCAATGAGCCTGGGGCTCCCATCATGACGAGTCTGTTTCAATTCCCCTGGTCCTACTTCCCTGAATAACACAACTGGTGCCAATTCACAAAGTAACACTGACCCCTAGGTCTCCATATTCTCAATTTTAAAACACCTAAAACTATATTTATTTTACTAACATTAAATAAATTTGTGTCTCTAAGACAGTAGCTAGTACCGCTGCTGGAGCATGGATTCAAGAAATTCATATTCTAAACTAATTCATATTCAGATGAGATGGTATGGAGATGAAAGGTTGGAAGTAAGCTACAGAACAGGGATGTTAGATCATGCATTCTTAGTTACACATTTACTATATCTATAACAGCTCACTTTTCTATTTTAAATCCTACTAAGTGGAGACTATTTAAATGTACTGCTGTAGTAATAAAGAAAAGGTCAACTCAATGTCTGTCTTGGCCATTAATCAATCTTTCCCATACTTTCTAATTATCTTGATTGCCTGATAGAATGAAGCATGGGACACTGATCATCTATATGTTCCATGCTTATATCTGTTCTTGGCAACATTTTTTGGGTTGTTTTGTTGGATTTTTTTTGGAGACCAGAGATGGTATTTTTTTAAAAAAAAGATGCCAAAATTCTTTCTCTAATAACCAACTCTTTTTCTGCCTTATCTTCCACCATTTTCTATAGCAAATTTGCAGGCTGTTCCCTATAAAATTTTGATTTTATCTCAGGCAGCAATTTTGTGGATTGTTTTTGTTTTTTTTTTTCCTTTTCAGTAATCTGGGATTCCCAGCATTATTCTCTCTCTCTGATTATGAATTGTAGCTTTTTATTTTTAGAGGCAGCTTAATGCAATGCAGTAACACATAAACACAGTACAAAATTATAGACATGAGAAGATCAGAATTTTTTTTATAGTGATAATTCCACTTTACTCCTGGGTGTCACATATCCATGACGGACCCCAGGACTTCAGCAAAAGCAGACGGATAGCTCATTACCAAGACACCAGGAGCTGCACAGCAGGTCTCCATCCCCAGGTGACAGAGAGGGCCTTGGGAAAAGAGTGTGGCAGGGGACAGGCAGCAGGTCACATGCAGACTGCTTAGATCCATCCCAGGGACTAGAAATGCATGTAACAAATGTCATACAGAAAGGGGCAATTGTGCAGCTCCTATATGAGCTTGGGGAGATGGTTTAGTCTCAACTCTGCTGTACAGAAAGTACCAGGGAGACAGGAGACTTGCAAAGATGGGAACCTCATCTTAATTCTTCTGTACTGAATCACAGGGAGTTTGGGATGTTTGAAGAATGCAGAATGGGATCCTTTGGAAACATTTCTCACCCCCTTTAATTATATGTACAGCTTGATTGAATGAGTCATGCGACCCAGCTCCTTCAGATATCCAATAATGCCAGACAAACAAACCATATTCAACACATTGCTGTTTTTTTGTGAGGTTTCTTTTTTTCCTGTTCATAAATAGCTTGAGAACAAATGTATTAATTGTTCAAAATCTTTGGCCAGTAATTTTTGCAACTTACAGAGAGACTACAATTTGCTCAAGTAGCCAATGGTGAACACTGTCTTCCTCCAAAGCTGTGTTAGCAACAGGCAGCCCCCACAGCCATTCAGCTAGAGGCACCAGCAACCTCTGCAAACCTTGTCCCTTGCTAGAACTAGCATGCATTGGTGGTGTGAGGTCCAGGTGCTCCAGGTGCATTCAAAGACAGGGTTTCTATAGCATGATATAAAAATGAAGCTGCAATATCTCTGACAAACGATCTTATATTTTCTTCTGGTGCAAATGCTGTTACGAGAGAGAGGACTCCAGCTGTTAGCATCCCCACTCTTTACATACTGACACCCTCAAAATCAGAGTAATTTCCCCACCAACTCAGGGACAGCGGGTTGAAGCTGGGGGAACTGAAGTCCACCACACTCCCCAGTGCAGCACCAGGATCCCCAAGCCAGGACTGAGTGAGCTGGGAGCTTTCAAAGCAGATACTACCTTGAGTCCTGGAAGAAGTCAGCTGAGATTGCTGGAATGACACACCCATTTCTTCTCCACTCTTCCACAATTTAATGGCAGAAACCATCTACAATGATGTTTGAATAGACCTTGCGGCTCAGCATCTCTTACTGGCTAACTCTTGGTGCTTCCCTGCTCATCCTGTTAACCACCCACCAGATGTACATATCTCGAGTTGTGGAGTCTCCTTCTCTGGAGACATTCAAAACCTATCTGGATGCATTCCTGTGTGATCCTGCTCTGGCAGAGGGATTGGACTAGGTGATCTTTCGAGGTACCTTCCAACCCCTAACATTCTGTGATTTCTCCCCACTGAAGATCTAGAAAGCCTGGCAAGCTGATGTTGGGGAGGGGGCGTGGGGGAGGTTGTTCAAGCACTTTGTTGGACCTGTCTACCAATTTTTTGCATTGCAGAGCTACACTGGCAGCACTTGTAGTACCTTGCTAGCACCTGGAAAATGGTGTGTGCTACCAGAAAGAAACAGCACAGCCAGGTTAGCACAGGTTCAACAGAGATAACTTATATGATACTGTCTTATCTCCTACTCTTCCAAAGACAATTCCATAATGATATATGAAACAGTACTTCTAACGGGGAATTACTAGCCACAAAATTACAAACTTTAGTTTTGGTAATAGTGTATTCAGGCAGTATTTACATGACAAATAAGAAAAACCTCTGACAGAAAAATCTTTCATGTATTTGTCTGGTTTTGTCACTCAGTTCACAGTTTTATCTTGCATTTAATCATATTGTCCTTCATCTGCCATCCAGTAACCAAAGTACTAAAATAGCCTTAATCTTAATAGTTGAGACTATGGTTTTGCAAAACTTTCTGTTAAGTATGATATACCTCAGCTGTATAAAATATATGCCCAAAATGCATAGAGTATGTAGACTAGTACTATAAATTCTAGGACCATCTTAGAAGTGAAAGCACTGGATAAAATGACAGAGAAAACACAGAGTGATAGGTAAAGTGTTATTATTAGATCATAAAGGCAAATGAAAAATATCAAATGCAATCTCATTTAATAAAGAACACAGAGAAATACACATCAGTGGGTCTGGTAGCATGACTTACTTTGAAGATTGTATCCTTCCTTCCTGAGAGCTTATAATAAAGGGCTCTACAGCATCTGTTCAGGGCAAACACAACTGTGGAGAAATCACTTTCTTTTGGTTTTAATCTCTAAGTCTGTAGTCAGTACAATATAACATATTTTCAGGTCAGCACAACGTGATAGTATAAGTCAACAATATTTATAAAGATTGCTGTTTACTAGATTAACTCCTCATCAGCTTTAGGCCGTAGATATTCAGTACCACATAGCACTAAGTCCTTAATTGGATGTGATTGTTGTCACACCTTGGTGTTAAATTTACTCTTCACCTGCCTGGCATTTACAAGTGGCAATCCCTTTAGGCAACTGTATGTATGAATAACTAATTACTATTATTGTTGCTGTTATTTTAGTCTCGGCTTGATGGAGATTACTCTGAAGAGCAGCAAGTGGCTCCGTGGAAGTCTCTGGAATGACTGAATTTGGGCTGTAATATTATACTGCAGATAGCTGGCAATTTATTAGTTACACATTCCATTTGTCTACACTGGTTTCTGTATATTTTAAGATCTCTGCTTTTAAGTATCTCTAAGACCCCTGCTGTTTCAATTACTTGTCACTGTGGCCTGAGGTATCATTACTACGCTGAGGATAATAAACAACTCCTCCTCCTATTTCTGTTGCTAGAGCTGTGACTCACTTAGCATCATCAAAATGCAGTATAGGATGGAGAAGCAAGTGTCATATAGTTGGTAACTGATCCTAAATCATATTCTGCTCTGACAGCTTTGTTACGTGGTCTTGGGCAAATCTTACACTTTGGAAGGCCTGAGCACTATGTAAGCCCACAACATAGACTGACTACACAAGGTCACATAGTGATCTTGTTTTGAAATTATATATCCTCTGCATTTTCTTGTTGTTGTTGAGGTCTGACAGACACTATTTAAGACAGCAAATTTAGAAATGCACCATAGAAGGACTAAGCATCAGAGCCATTTCATTCACATTACAGTGTGTTCCTGGATGTCAGTGGACATTCTGATGGGGATAGCTTAAACTTTTAGGGTTGGGATATTTATCTCCTCAGATGAAGTCTTAATGCTTTGCTATCGGCTTTGATAATTGTCCCTACTGTTGCCACCAAAGACCAGATACAGCTTCATCTGGTTCTTTCTGTGAATGTCTTATTAATGCTCTCTCCATAGCTTCTTTCCACTTTCTCACAACCAGCACTTAGCATTTGATCCATTTAACATGAAATTTGGGACATTTGGGCCACTTGTGCTAATTTATTATAACCAGGTTCATCCTGTTAATTAAAAAAGTCTTAGTCTACAAGAACTGTGCTGGTCCTGAAGAATGCAATAGTTCAGAGTTATATCTCATCTGTGTCTGTGCATCACCTAACTGAAGTCAATTTTAAGGGCAAAGGGTTATGCTATCTTTTATTTGCTTAAAATCTACATTTTTACCATGGAAGTTATGTGTGAAGAGCTCTTTCCTTTATGGCAGAGCAGAAAAAAAACACTCTGTGAACTCAAAGCTCATACAGAATCCTGCTGTTACCATTCCTGCAATCATATCTTTCAGTTAATTTGTTCCCATTAAGTGCAATGTTACAGAGAAAAACTGCTTTGCAAACATTTAATGGCTTCTCTCTGTCTGAACAAATGAATCTGTAAGTTCCTGACTCTTTATTTTTTTTTTTTTATGATATTCAAAAGCATCAGTCTTTGGTTGCCTTCTCCTGCAGGTGTGAGACAGTGAGGTCTCAGGCATCTGAACATTGCTTCTTTTTCCGGGGTTTTGTGGGCAGACTTACTTGCAGGTTCAGACTGTGAACTGAACAACTACATCGCAGGACTAGGTTCTTTCCTTATTCTGCCTGTGATAGGCTACAAGCCCAAAAAAATCTGGTGGTGAGACGAGACAGAGAGCTGAGATCACATGAATCTTAAAAAGGTTAGTGTGATTTGTTAAAGGACAATAATCAGAGTCCAAATTCTTTGATGCTGCCTTCCCCCACAGATTTTGCTATCCCAGACTGCTTGCTTAGGAGGATGATCTTACTGGTTTGATCTTACTGCCTGTACCCTGTCTTTCACCAGAAACACCAAAAGAAAAACTACTTTGTCTCATCAAACTGCTGTTTCAATCTTGTTGAGGTTTTGAAGTATGCCAGGAAGTCACACCTAGGAAGGGTTCCTTCTGAGGCCACTTTTATACTCGCTCCTCCTGTGGACATCACCATAGAAGTAACTATTCTAGCCCAAACACCTCTGTGGTTTGTTACAGTGATGTTGCCACCTGCAAGGCAAGTGCCAAATCCTGCACGCGGCCAGGCACAATGGTGATGGCACAGAGTAGAGGATTAGGCACTGGAGACACAACTTGACAACTAGAGAGACAGAGCTGCTTCCATCCATGACCACCCTCCAGAGCAGCTGTCCTCTACAGATCTGGCCCTGGAAGGAATATCAGCTAGCAGAACTGAGTGTTGAACACCACCAGGATCCCTCTTTTGGAAAGAAATTCTCCTATACAAGATGAGACAAGTCCACTCATACAGGTCCCCATGGCTGGACTGTGAGCAGACCAAGGCTTCCAAGCTCTCCAGGGACAGTAGCTGCTGGTAGCTGGGTCTGTCACAGACATAAAATTGCTAGCAGTTTCTTGTCTATCCATCCTTGGTATGGTTAGTCTCCAGCTTAGGAAAGGAAAGAAATACACTTGAAAAATAGAACAGAGAGACAGAAGGGTTGTTTAAATTCTCCACCTTTAGGAAGACCATTGCCCAGTGCTGTGACTGTTGTAGGGCGATTTGCTCCAGAGAAAAGTGTTTCTACAATGCTTGTATTTCATACCCCACCTAAATGGCAGAACAAAAGGGAATGAAACCCTTCAAATTACTAACAACCTCTTTTTTACCACACAGATAAGTAATGGGACAGCTGGATACAGTAAGTACTTTGTGCCCTTACCACAAGATTGCAATTCCTCTCACATTTACTTTTATCCTTCCTGCTTGAAAATCCTATTGTAAGAGCCACTGTAGCATGGCAGACGTAAGCATCAAGTGTGTTTTTCTCTATATACAGAAAATTAACTCCTCCCATATTAAGGACAGACCAGCTTTTTTATTTGGTACTTCACAGAGATGTAATCTTGAGATGTTACAGACAGATTAGCATTACAAATGGTTACAGACATTTTATGGAGTACAAAACTAAGAATTCAGGTCTTTTAAAAATAAATATACATTGTTTTTATATTTTGGTATCTACAAAGGCATGAACAACCTCAGGCTTCACAGGGAGTAAAAATCATCACTCATGTGTTCTAAAATATGATTAATTTCCTCAAAATAACCTTTGCATATGCAGAATCTTCTAATTGAAGATTATTTGGCATTAGTTATATATAATACCTTGCTCTTCATCAAGACTTCTTCAAAATCTAATTCCCTGAACTATTATTTATTGATCTTTAACTATGTAAAATGCTGACTTCTAGGCCCAACGAAGAATGAAATAACAGACCTTACAACTGCCAGTGGAATAACACTATCATTTCAGGCCTGTCAGGGAGTGAAGGACTGTTCTGCATTTTGGGAAAAGAAAGGACCATTCTTCTAGCAACTCTGTGAGTTTTTAGCAACAATTGTTTAAAGAACCTCATTAGCATAAGAAAAAGACTCTTGGTGGAAATGAATTAGCAGTCACAGTGCAGGTGAAGCAGGCAGATAATATATGCAAGGTAAATGGAATTTATTGTGAATATGGTCTATCACATGGCTGCCATTTCCACATGCTTTTTTTTCTGACATACACTCCCATGTCATAAGAACAGTCCCACTTATGTTTCCTATTCCTTGTGGGAACAGAGCCTGTACCAGGAGAGCATGTAATTTCCTGGGCTACTTTGGGCACCTTTGGTCCAGAGCTCCTGGGGACACTCACCATCACTGGCTGGCCCACTGAGGGCACCTCATGCCAGCCAGCAGTGGATTGCAACAATCTCATAACCAGTGCCTCTGGCACCCGAGTCGGGGAGAGAAGCCACTGAGGCACAGGTACCTGTGCTTCAGACTGTGGGGAACTATGAAGAAGGATCCAGCTGTCCTCCAGTCAATGCTTAAAACACCCAGGTCTACTGATCAGAGGTAATATATCCTGCTTGCATGTGGATCAGTGAGCAGGAACAGTCTTACAGGGACAGTTCAAAGGATGGGGCTCTAAAATGGTAAAGAGGGGCCACATCTTCCCGAGACCAAGGGGTCACAAACAGCTCTCCTTTCCTTGTGGCAAGGATCCAAAATACAGGGTATTACTGTCATCATCACTGTCATTGTTGTCATCATTATGATTACTTTGCATGGAAACACTGGTAACTGCTATTCTTTTGAAACCATGATTAGCAGTGGTTGTTCGGAGAAAGAATAGAAAAATGAAATGAGCCCTTCCCAAGTAGATTCTCCCAGCTCCTATCCACCAACAATTTAGTGACTTCTTGTCATGGGCATTGTACCCGTAACTCACATGTAATAGTCAGCAATGGTTCTATCCTCTTTGCATTTCTCTGATGTCTTCTGGATGCGGTATGCTCTGGACCTTCTCAGTAGTCTATGGTGGTGAGTTCATGTATGTGGCATGTAAAGGAAGCTTGTTTTAAACTTGCTAGTTGAGTGAATGTCCCCCAGCTTTTACAGTGGAAGGAATACTGTGAATTATCTTTCTTCATTCACCTTTTCCACACCACTCATGATTTTATAACCCCTTGTTATAACCCCTTTCAGTTACCCATTTTCCAAACTGATGAGTCCATCATTATTTGGAGTCTTTTCATATGGAGTTTTATAAAAATCTAGCTGGGTCCTGCCTAATTCACCTCACACTATGCAAGATGAAAAAAATGTAGATATTATACTGCATAATCTAAGAAATAATATTTGATCATGTAATTAGACTGTATCATAGGCAAATGCACTAGGGAACAGAGTTAATGTTGCATGTACAACCTTAATTTTATTTCCTGACTTTTAAATGCCGAATTAGGCAACTTTAACATTTTCTTAATGCAATTTTTGTATGGAATATTATATAGCCTATTACATATGCATGCATATTGAAATACGGAATACATTAGGCTGTAGCACACAGATTGTGGCACACATATCTGAGTAGTATATGTCAGCACTAGTCTTGACTGGCATTGGCACAAAGTTACAAAGGCCATTTCAGAGTGGTGCTCTCAATGCTTTTGGGTGTCGCTGCCCTGTTGTTTATTCTCTATATACAATAAGCCTTACAGTGCAGTGTTACAGAGTATTAGCTTGAGAATTTTTTTAAATGGAATTGATGTTGATTTTTACAACCTCCCCCTTACAAAGCTAGCCTTGTTCAAATATTTAGGCTTCCGTAACTTAAGAGAAAAAAACATGTCCGCAGAAACTTTAAAATTTATGAAAATATAAAAGAATACTATAAAAACATAAAATAATTTTCCAAACATAATGATACTGTGGCTTTACCTCCTGATCTCTGCAAACCTCCTTGGGTATAAAGACAGTACGAATGAAAGCTAAGAATCTCCCTTTTCAAGTGCTAAGTGTAAGAAGTCCTTTTCTAGCTACAAAGGGCTATAAGATGACTGACTTCAAGGACGACATTGTCCTTTCTCCGTCTTCTTCCACACTGCAAGGTACCTGGCAATTTTAGGGGTTAGAAGAAATCCTCTACGGGGACATATTACTGAACAAACTGCAAGGAAGACACTTGTATGAAGCAGAATATAGGATTGACTGATGTAACTAATCTAAATAATTCAATATTCAGTCATCAAATGAAAAATTAAGCACATCATACATGTACTGTCATGAATGTGTGACACAAAAGGGTGCTGTCAGACATGGGGTTTTACTTCCCTGGTCAAAGACATGCAATGCATGTCAGGATTACAAAAGGTTAATATCATATGACAGGAGCAAGAAATCTACTGTCTTCAGAGGTTACTCTTGAAGAATGTCACCATGGACTGGATGGAATATATCACTAATAAATCACAGCGATGTTCTTCCAATAGACTAAGTGATTTTTGAAAAGGGCAAAAAAAATCAAATAACGTATTCAGCTAACAGGATTTGATCAGCCGATCATCTACTGCATATTAAAAAAGCTGATCTGATGAATAAATTATTCAGTGGAAGCAGGCAAAATTAACAAATTATGTATTTGCTGAACAACAGTTAAACCATTCAGCATATATATAATTAAATATTTATTCATACATATTTATAAATAGTTCTTACAGTTTTTGTTTCATCCAGGTGAATAAAAACTCACGACTCTTTCTTCTTTCTTCTGAAGAAAGTGGAAATAGCCTGTCTTCAGAAAGCTTGATCTCAGGTCAGCATCTTAGCAAAGGCAGCTTCATTTGCATTTTTAATCAGATGCCTATGTAAAATGTAAAATCTTAACTCTGCAAGGGTCAGATTTTAATATTTAGTTTTCCAGTTTTCTGGATGTGTATGTGTCTGCAAGACAGTGTAAAGAAAGGCAGGCTATGTCTGTGCTCATACTTTGGCCAGATGTATTTGGGCAATGTATTTTCTATCAAACCCAGACAGATATCTTTCTTGGTACCTGAGTTTTCCAGAAGCTACAGTCTCTTGCTTTCATAGATATATATGGTCTGAAAACTACAGTTAGTTTCTTTGAAAGCATGCCTTCCTCCATCATTAAATGGAACTGATTAGAAAGGATGTCCAAGCAAAAGAAAATTACAATAACCAGAGTATTAAAAAATAAAAGGGGTTGGAGAATTACAGAGAAAAAAAAAACAAACCTAACTCTAAGACAAACCACCAAAAAACTCACCAACACAGCCCTTTTTTTCTTCACAAGCTAAATCCTACACAAGTGAAATGGATATTTGTAGAGGGAAATCAAGAAATACTGTCTTTCTTGAAGAGCCACTTTCCTTCCAGCTAAGAAGGTTTTTTTAGAATTTTTTTAATGTTAGTCCAGATTAAAATAATGTAAATTACCTAAATTCTGATTTCCTTTACTCTAATTGGGTGGCAGAATCAACACCAAAACCAGTAGATATTTCCAAGGATGGCAGATGATATAAAATTTCCTCGATTGTACATTAAGAGATTCAGGGACATAGCATTAGCAGAAGTTAACTCTCACCTCTCTGTTGATATTGATGGGCAAGTCTCTCTCATGTTTTAAGACACAGCAAAGAAACAAGAATGTAATAACAAGGATCCTAAATAATGGCCAGGACATAAAGAGATTCTCATGATACAGTAACCACAAAAGTAAAGTTGATAGATGCTTGGGGTATTATCATGTTATTATCTGAGACAACCACAAACATACCATCTTTTTTTTTTTTCCAGATCCTTTGCATTTAAACAAGAAAATGAATACATTTTTATAGAATGTCACTTATTTGAAGGGCTGTTCTGAGATCACCTCTGGATGTCTTTGTGCGCAATTTATCTGTGTGTGGAAAGCCAGGGGTGGGTGATGCATCAGGTGATTTTCAGCCTCTGCAAACATGACATCTGTATGTTTACCATTGAGCAAACACAGCTTCATATATTTGTATTTTTTTTAATGAGCAGATTCAGCTTGTGATAGATACATCCCCAGGCACAAAGACTTGCAGGGTGATGGAATTTCTTCTCAGCTGAAACTACAGTAGTCTCCTTACCCTGCACCCACACAATTTTGCCTTTTGCCTCTTGGGTTGTTTTTTCCCCCATTTCTTTTAATGTGACATTCAGTTCAGTTTTGTGTATCAAAGATTTTAGCACCTCTCCGGACTGTGCCATATTGCGCTGCACCAGTTGGTATGCAACCAAGGTCTCAGGAGATTTCAGGCTTTGCCCATTGCTTTCGTCTTTTCTGGATTGCAAGTAAAGGTTTTGTTACCAAGGTCTACTTTCTGGAGGTTCCCACAGGATTTCTAGTTGTTACTTCTACAAGATTATTCATGTAGAAGTCCTTCATTCTGTCTCCATGAAGTGATTGAACTCTGAATTTAAGAAGAAGCTGTTGTTATGTAAGGTTTAGGGGCTGTCTGAGAATGGAATACTGGTGAAGGCAAATGCAAGAAAGATTTTACACTCTTCAATTCCTAATAAACCCTCTTTAAAGATGGGAAAGGTACCATGACAAAGGTGATTTGGGGCAAAGCCTATCATCAGCAAAGAATCAGATGTCATTCCCATGCTTCCAGCACTGGTGGTATCTCTGGGCACTTGTCAAGCCTGTGTTTTTCTTAACATTTAAGTCTAGTTGACTCTGCTTGGTAGAAGATGCATGATTGATCATGTATATCCTGTTGTGTTTGAACTGCAGTCAGGTTCCCCATCTAGATGAGTTTAAGGAAGATTTCACTTCCAGATGTTTTCCTCTGTTTGTCCCATCTGTGTTTTAACTGAAACTGATGTGCCTGACAACATTTGACAGTACTTCTGAACAGCCACCAAGCTGTGTAGGTGCTGGTCCCAAAACATAACACTTCAGTGCAAAATATCAATAACATCTCTACTTCAGAAAACCAATGTTTTCTGCTCTGAGTTCTAGCTCAGTGAGACTTCTGTCCTGCAAGGACCACCTTTTTGCATGCCTGGATAACAGAGTTTGGGAAGTATATGAAGGACAAGAACTAGCAGGACCAGCGAGAGTCCACATCTGGCAAAGCAGCTGGATCTCAACCTGTGGAGCACCATCTCTCCCTTTCAGCAGGCAGACAGTGGATCTTTTGAGGTGCCGCTCTCAAAATGCCAGGTGCCAAAAGAGACGGACTAAACGTTGCGAAGAGCAATTATACATTATGAAGCAGCTGTGTGTTACATGGTGCTGTCCAAGACAAGAGCACCAAGCTTGGGAAAGGGCTAGGGCAAGACCTAATGCTTCAGGAAGGTGAAGCTGTTCCAGATCAACACTCCAACAGTGAGTTTTTTTAGGCAGACAGAAGTTTGAACTATGTTATGTCATCTGTTTTATCCATGACATATTTCTAAAAAATTCTCAGCAACAAGTACTCTAGACCATTTCTCCCTCCTTCAAATGGCTTTATGTATGCTATTGTTAATTAAAATGAGATTTTCCATGTGTCCACAATTGATTCCTTAAAATATTAATAATTTTCCCTACATTGGTATCAAAGCCATTACTTTTTCCTGTATGTCCTTCAACTATATTTAAATAATTCATGTATCCATTTCCCAGCCCTCGGGGAGACTTGCTTTTTTTTTTTTTTCTTTTAACACAATGTAATCCCATTTTAAATACGGGAATATTTCCTTCTCCTAAGGATAAGGATATTTTCTTTCTCACCAGTGTTTACTCAGCACAAGAATCTAGTTAGCTACCATTTTATTAAGACACAAATGTATCATGGAAATATGTGTCTGCCTGTGTATAAATGCCCTTTCCACTGCTCATCAATCTTGCACTAATTAGAAAGACAAAAATATTTTAAAACCAATTAATGTCACTGAGAAACATTCCAGTAATTCTCAAACTACAATGTAACCATGATAGATACATTTCAATTATTTCAAAGTATTTTCACAGAGCACTGAGTAAGCATAAGGGAAAAGCAGGGGCTAAAAACTGCATCGCTTGGCTGATGGCTTTCTGACATAGGATGTGGATTAAGGTTTAAGTGAGACCAGCAGTTCACATTCTCCCTAGAAAAGCTCCTGAGTCACCTGATTAAAGTGCAACCTTGACAAATATGCACAGCGTTGTCTCTCACAGTTGGAATCACCAAAGAGGCTAAAAACAGCACCATGCGCTGCATAATCTCTAACCTCGGGGGACAACAAAAACAGAGAATTGCTGTGTCAATCTCATTTCCTTGTTAGGCTCATTATCATAAATGCAGGCCTTTGGTTTTGAATGCCACACTTCAATAACATTTACCTATCAACAGCTGCTGAAATATTGAATTCCACAGTCATCTTTTCCTTTTGATGCTTTCCCTTTTGTTTCTTTATCCATAAACATGAGCAACTGAGCTAAGCTTAAATTAACTAGCTGGGGTTAAATGTTTAGGGCAGCAAATTATGGCTAGCCTGTTTGCAGAGTGGTTTAGATTACAGAGGAGAGTTGCCAATCTTAGCTCTCATCATGCACTCCAAATGTGCAGAGCAATATTGGCAGTTCATGGCCAAATCCTGCCTGCTTTAGTTATCACAGGAGCACTGCTCCTATGAATAAGTGGAGCAAGATTTAGCCCCTGCTTGGAAGATAGAGATGAATCACACTTTTATTCTTTGAGTACCTCACGGTACCTTCAAAACAGGCATATTCAGTGATTGATAGCCTGTGTCTAGATTGGGTATTTTTCTATATACTGACAAATATTCTCTTTGCAGTGATTTCTAGGAGCAGAGGAGTATACACTGCAGCAATGTTGGGATTCTTATTTTTCATTGTGCTCTTTGTTTTGATTAGGTTTTTTTCCGAGGGTCAGTTACTTCCCATCCTTTTTCTGCTCAGGGTGCTCTGAAATAATCCTGTTACAGATCTCCAGCCCTTAGCATCAGTAAAGCACTGGAAACTTGCATCAGTAAACAGGAAGGGAAAGATACAACCTTTGCTTCAGGGTCAAATCCCAAGTGGTGGCACAGTCTAAGAGAAATTAAGGTGTTTGGCTTTCTTGAAATGAGATGGCAGTATCAGCTAAGGCTTATTTTTTTAACTTGATCAAGGCAAGGACTATGTGTTAACTGTTTTAATCCAGTGTGCAACAAAAATCTAACTGCAATTCAGAATCAAATGTTTGATTAATAATAATTTCAAACTGTGACTGTAATTCAAAGACATATGTTTGGTTAATTATAACTTCACGACTACATGCTGTTACTCACAAGATCACTCAGGTGCTGTAGATGTGCCGCAGGGAATGGCCATGGAAAGGGGTGGACCAGAACCACTTGCAGAAAGTACAGTGGCATCTCCCCATACTTTGAGACCATTACTTCACTCAGACTTCCTCTTTGCCAGTTTAGGGCCATGCTCCTCAACCGCAAAACCACATTAGTCCTCCTGCAAGAGTGACTGCATACCTATACAGAGCCTACGAGTAAATGGTGTTCTGCTAAAAACGGGTATCCCACAAAGCAAAAAGTGGGACGTGCTCCACAGCACTGGGTTACAAGAGCCCCTCAGTCTTTGGGACACAGCACCCTCATCTGAAACTCAGGAGAAATGTTACAGAAGGAAGTGTGGGGGGGAAAAAAAAAAAAGGAAAAAGAAAAGATATTTTTAGGTCTACATACCTAGAAAAATCATTGATGGCAAGAGCAGAGGAAAAGCCAAGCCTTCCTAAAGACAACTGAGGGGCATTTTGGTGGTCCAGTGATAGGCACTGTCGAAAACCTTAGCAGACATTCAATGCATAAAGTATGTATTTCATTTTCCTCCTGGCTGTGGTTCCTACCTCATTTTGGTGGCTTTGAAGCCTGTTAAGCCCAACCCCGCTTCTCTCCTCATGTCCATAGAGACCCAATATCTGCCTGATGAGCTGCAGGAATAAAGGAGGCAGCTTGAAGGACATGATGTTCCAACACTACTTTTCTCTGTTCGTATGAGGCCCGTGGCAAGCAAGGGTTGTTTCCTCCATCAGGAGCAGCAGAGTAGAGGTCAACACCAAAGCATAGTGAGCTCCTAGGATCATAGTTGACACCTGAGCAGGTAATTTTTGGCTGTTTGTTTGAATCTAACTATGATGAGTCTAAGAGTAACTTTATACCGTTTTATTACTGTATGACCTCTGATAGCTGCTGGCCACAGTTGTGATGGAGGCCAGTCGGATGAGACAAGGTGAAGGACACGTTTAATTTCTGAGTGGAAGCTAAGTTTCACACTTATTTCCAGTCTATTTTACATTATAGTAGAATTATTTTTTTAAAGCATGGGCAATCAGAGAGCCAGTCAGAAAACAAGAAGACTTATGATTGATTTTGCTTAAGTAAAATAGTGATTTCTATTACACTAGCCTTTACTTTGAGGCTTTTGGCTGCTGTAAGGAATTGATTTATTCTACTTGTCAAAAAAATCAAAATCAGAAACAGCCCAGATTCTTGTATGCCTTGCATGAAAGAAATGCCCAGCTTATAGAAGTTAGCTCGACTTTTCTGCAGGAGAGGGGCTGAAGACACGGGATTCAATTACATCAATAGAGAACGGTCGGTTTTAATTTCCAGCAAGCCCAACTCCGACTGAATAAAGCTGAAATGGGAGAGCGATGGCAGTGGTAAGTGGCCAAAACTCCACATGATGGCACAGGAACGATTTACCACCACCACCGTTTAGATATAAGTAAGGTGTTCTGTAATTTTACTTCTACAAGCCAGAGGGCTTATTGTAATCCTGATAAATTACAGCAGCACAAGCAGAAGTGGGACAGAAGAAGGAAAATGTGAACGCAAAATATAAAATTGCCTCACAGAAAAGAATGGGGAGAGCAAGCGAGACGTTTGTTATCGTTTATTTTTCTTCAACATATCATTCAGTTTCAGCTGTCTCCCATCTCACCCAGATCTCCACCATTTCTCAGAAACGTCTCTCGATGGCATCTCATTCTCTTCCTGTCTTTCACCAACGTTTCATTATTCCTTAACTGTCCCTGAAAGGGTCTGGGCGGGAGGTGGAGGGGAGCGGGAGGCGGAGGGGAGAGGGACCAGCCTGCGCCCCGCGTCCGCCCTATATTTAAGCAGTTTGCAAAAAAGCCGGGGGAGGGGGCGTGAGGCGAGGGTGCGCGAACGGGACACGACACACACGTTGCAAGTAATGTTAAACGTGATTAATCTCCCGGATTCCTGGAAATCTGACATGCACGAGTTACGGCGAAACCTCTTTTATTTCGCCATGAAATGCTTTTGCATAATGAGAAAGAAAATGTCCTCTGTGTCCTAATCAACTCTGACAGGTCCTGGACTCCCAAATACTTTTATTTATGGCATTATTTATGTCACCCCTAATAACCGGGGAGGTGGGCCCGCGGCT
>VWZY01000403.1:660582-733996 GCA_013399075.1 Chloroceryle aenea
CGGGAGCACCGCTGCCGACCGCAGGGCGGGGAGGGGGGAGCCCCGGTCCGGCCGCAGTCGCCGTTGAGGAGGGTGGCAGGCTGGGGGTGGCAGCCGGAGGGTGCTGTTGGTATTGGAGAGGCTGCCGTTAAAGACGTGGTGATTTTAACAGGAGGAAAATAGATCGGCTGCTTGTGTGCCCCGCTTTCATAAGATGCAGCGAGGAACAGATCAGATTATTTTCTTTTCTTTTTTTCGTTAAAGGTGTAAGATGCTGAACGCGTATCATTCTTCTAGTGATGGCTTGGAGTTAAAAACCACGTAGATCTTGATATGCAACCTAAATTTGGCATCAGGAAATGGGAAATTGCATCTTTAAGCAGAGTACAATCAAAAATGAATTACAATAAATCCTATATAATTGCATAGGTCATTCTCTTTAATGAGATTTTATTAACCTGACTGTCAAGCTTTTGAGTCAGGCAGATATTTTATCTTCTTCAACTGATAAAAGTGTCAGCTATAAACCACCATATAAATATTCATAAATCTACACATCTGTGGCAGCCTATCAGCATCATTCTTTTGGACATTAAAAGCATTCTAATTACTTTCTGTCTAGCAGAGCTGAAATGCTGCCTGTTATAGTATGTGCTTGGCAGGCATGATTGCTTTTGTTTGCCATCACAAATAGCAGCATCCTATTTTATATACTGATGGTCCAGAATATATTCAGGGTTTGACTGAACAGGATGAATATTATGAAGCACCATCTGGTTTTGATAACATCGGGTATATTAACTCATCTGTTAATTTTTGACACATCATTGATTTATTTATTTAGAAAAATTGGATCCTGTTTTGGTATGTTGCTGTTTGCCTTTGTAAAAAATGTGATGACATTTCCTTACTAAACAGGGAGATATGCTAGGTGGTAGGATATATGGCTACGTTCTAATGCCTGGTTTTGCTCAGAAGCAGACGCATACTGGTTGAATTTATCACGCCTTGTTACAAATAATTCAGGTACTTTACCTTAAAAGTTTAGTACTCAAATAGATTAACCTGAAAATCCATGACTCTGACACATAGCCCTGTGACTGTGACGGAAGGTCATGTTTTCTTTTTTTTTTTTTTCTTTAAATTACTTCTTAATTTAAATGCCCAAATGATGGCATATCAGGGTTGTTTGTTTTGGTTTGGGTTTTTTTTGTGGCCCACAATCAAAACACCACTGATAAATGTGACACCTGCATTTCTTTACAGAAGCAGACTATGCCATGGAAAACACTCAGCTGTCTGGTAGACAATATGCAAGGCCACATTCGCAGCAGAGTCCTCTGGGCTTTAATGAGCAGAAGTTTGGACTTTCTCCTGCCCGTGCTGTAACCAGGAGCTGGAGAAGGCTTTAAATTTTGCCATTGATTCTGTCCCGTGATTAAAAAAAAATAAAAAATAGTTAAGGAACAGCTGTTTGACCACTGAAGTTCTTTCCCATGACTTGCATATCCAAGCTTTACTTTTACTTTAGATTCCTATGTGTGTCCCAGCATACCCTTCTCTCAGCTAAGAAATAAGTACCAAGTAAAACAGAACAGGAGTAAACAAACCGAAAATTTGCTACAGTGTCCAAAAGTACTTTTTTTTACAAGTTGTTAACAGAAGCTGATAAAGAAAGAGGCAAAGTTTAGACCTCCTGGATATTGTGATCCCTGAGGTAGAGGTGCTGTGGTGGGCTATGCACCTATCCTTCCTACTCCATAATGAGGAAACACCAGGCACCTTCTGTTGGAGGAGCCATAGCACTGGTAAGCTGAGCAGGGAGCTGTTGAGGGTGACCTAGTTGGGATCTCAGGGCTGTATGTCTGTGAAATACTTCCATCCTATTGTCCAGAGATGTGAAATTTGCTCATAGAGGATGTCACAACTTCAGTTTCAGAGATTTACCTCGTTTTGCTGATACCTTTTCACTTGTGCAGGTGGCAGTGTGCAAGCTGCCTAGTAAAACACCATTCCTGGGATGTCTGACTCTGCACTAACAACTTAAACACTTGATGCACCTCTGTGCACTGACCTGTCAGCCTCACCTCTGTCTGGGAAGATCCCGGAACAGATCCTCCTAGAAGCTATGCTAAGGCACGTGGAGGACAGGGAGGTGATTCAAGAGACCCATCATGGCTTCAACAAGGCCAGGTCCTGACTGACCAGCCTAGATCTTACTCCTGTGATGGAGTAAGATCATCAGTGGATAAGGGAAGAGCTGTGGATGTCACCTAACTGGACTTCTGTAAGACCTTTGACCCAATTCCCCATAAAATCTTTCTCTCTAAATTGGAGAGATAGGGATTTGACTGGTGGTTAAGAAATTGGTTGGATGGTGGCATCCACAAAGTAGTGGTCAATGCCTCAATGTCCAGATGGTGATCAATGACAGGTGGTGTCGCTCAAGGGTCCGTACTGGGACCAGTGCTGTCTAATATCTTCATCAGTGAGAGAGGCAGTGGGACTGAGTGCACCCTCAGCAAGTCTGCAGATGACACCAAGCTGAGTAGTGCGGTTGACATGCCTGAGGGATGGGATGCCATCCAATGGGACTTGGACAAGCTTGAGAAGTGGGCCTTTGTGAATACCATGAGGTTCAACGAGGCCAAGTGCAAGGTCCTGCACCTAGGTCAAGCCAATCCTTGGTATCAATACAGGCTGGGGTATAAAGGGATTGAGAGCAGCCCTGTGGAGAGCAATTTGGGAATACAGGTAGGTGAAAAGCTGGACATGAACTGGGAATGTGTGCTCTCAGACCTGAAGGCTGTCTGTACCCTGGGCCTCATCAAGAGAAGCATGACCAGCAGGTCAAGGGAGGTGATTCTGTCCCTCTACTCTGCTCTTGTGCACTTGAAGTACTGTGTCCAGTTCTGGAGTCTTCAGCACAGGAGGGACATGGACCTGTTGCAGAAAAAATGATCAGAAGGCTGGAACACCTCTCCTGTGAAGACAGGGTGAGAGAGTTTGGGTTGTTCAGCCTGGAGAAGAGAAGGCTCTGGGGAGAACTTATTGTGGCCTTTCAATACTTAAAGGGGGCCTATAAGAAAAGTGGAGACTATCTTTCAGCAGGGTATGTTGCAACAGGACAAGAAGTAATGGTTTTAAACTAAAAGAGGGTAGATTTAGACTATCTATAAGGAAGAATTTTTTTACAATGAGGTTGGTGAAACACTGAAGCAGGTTGCCCAGAATGGTGGTAGAAGCCCATCCCTGGAAACATTCAAGGTGAGGCTGAGCAACCTGGTGTAATTAAAAATGTCCCTGCTCAGTGCAGGGGGGTTGGACTAGATGACCTTTAAAGGTCTTTTCCAACCCAAAATATTCTATGATTCTCTGTTTCTATGCGATTGATTCTTAATCTTCAGGCATGACATTTCTGGCCTCTTGCCATTCAGAGCTCCAAGTTTGCTTTTGAGAGTGGGCACCCCAAGCACAGCCATAAATCAGGATCCTTCAATATTTTTTAAGCTTTTCGTAATAATTAGAGCTCTTGCCAAGAATGAATGATTTCTTCCTCAGTCCCTCTCTAAGAGACTACCCTGACCACCAGAGTCCAGAGAATTGCAGGAGGACAAGTTAGGGGAAGGAGGAAAAGAGGGTGTTCTCCACTCTGCATGTTGTTGAGGAAAGATCTAGCTCAAGACCCCATCTTGTGGGGAAAGGTCTTGCAAGAGAAATGTCATCTTATAATGACAAACGTGGAGCTGCTCTGCAGAGCCATCCTTGTCTCTCCGCTAGTGAACAGTGGTTATTCTGACCACTGCTGCTGCAGAGTGTGCCACACATGGATGCATTCAAAGCACCAGCAGATATCCATTTTCTTCTCTAAGATATTGTTTATTAGTCTATTCAGAGTTTTTCCTGGTATGAAAACAATGTGTTATCCTTGGCTTTGTTAGCATGTACATTAAACCGTATCATAGTACACCAGAGAAACTCCTTTTCCTTAGTAAAGCATGATGTTGATCTTACACCATGCCTTAAAATTTAAGGTGGGCTTTCACGAATAGCAGAGAAAGAAGAGCAGAGCTGTCTTAGAGGTATTATTCCAGTGCCAACAACCTGTCATGTTTAACATGACTAGTTAATAAGGCTCTATAATGCCCAGACAGGGGAAAAAAAAAGTTTAAGTGAACAGAGGAGGTGAAGATCATTATTTTGGCCTTAATCGAGAAGTTTGGAACACTCTTCTGCAAGTAGATCTGTTGGATCAATACTGAAATTGAAATACTTCATCTACTGGGCTGTCTCAGTGATCTTCATTCAAAGTGACCAAGTAAGCATCACTTTAGTCATGGGAGGAATCAAATGCTCTCAATTTTGTGACCCAAGGGTAGTTATTTACAGCAGTGTTCGTATCTAAAACCATAACGACAAAGTCTGTATGCCTAGACAAAGCCATTTATGGGGTACAGAGCTGCTGCCCCAGCGTCTAAATTAATAATATAATAATTGAACAAATCAAGAAATTCAGATCATCAGGTGAGAGGACTGAAACACCAAAAGGTGAAGGGTGAGATGATGGAAATCCTAAGGAATCTGGACTTTTGAATCTTGCTGAAAATTAAATACCAATGAATACTTTCGCTGCAGGGGAGAATGTATCATATTCAGACCCTCTCAATAGTTAAAAAGATGACTTACTAAAGCAGCTGCCCAAGATTACGAAGGAAACTGGAAAAGCCATGACCTGAATCCAGAGCCATTGAAACCCAACACAATGCCTTATTAATAAAGCTGTCTGGCCTAAGTATTGAAAAGAGCCTCAAGTGTAGGAAAAGCTGATGTTATACCTGCCAGTCTTTCCAGGCATCTTTTCTCATGCATCAGTGTAGGTCGTCAGGCTGAGTTTCAGAAATTTGCTGTCATGAAAACCCTGTTTTTAGTCTGACAGTTGAATAGCTGAGTCCCATAGTTCAGCATCGGTGAGAAAAAGATGTAGAGATGAATGCTATATCTAGGAGTTGGTACCTGATTTGCCATATCATAGTATCTTCTGGTTTTTTGCACTCTCAGTCTAGCTTGGATTACTTATACCTGAGCAATTTAATCCTCCTCTAGTAGCTCTTTATGGGCCTGATCCAGCAAGTCCTCCTTCAGGCAAAAGTCTAGTTAGAGTCGATAGAAGTTCTGTAAGACTAAAGACTGCAGGGTCTGAGACATTAGAATTACATGGTTGGTGAGCATTGTAATAAGAAAAAGGAATATCACCATAAGACTAATAAACTGTTTACACTGTTTTAGTCCAGTACAGTCATTTCAATAGAATCCTCCTCTCCCAGAAAATACATACATTACATTAAATCAATTAAGAATCATAGATCAGTGATTATTCAGTAGTAATCACATGAAAACAACTTTTTGTCATTTCTTTGTGATTGGATATTGCACAGTGCCTGCATTTCTATTTACAGTCAGTCCAAGCTGAAATCCAAATTTCTACAATACATGCTAAATGGGCAGCATTATTTATTTTCCTTATTTTTTCTCCATCAAAAGAAATAACCATAGTTACCCTTCTCATTTAGGGTTGTTCTGGCTGTGGGTACATGTACTACTAGTGATGTAGAAGTTGCTTCAAAGTGGTGCCCAATTCAGCACAGAGCCAGATGTTTCCAGAACGTGTGCCGAGAGCATCCCTCGCTTTTGGTGGTACCCACCAAAAAAGCATTTGTGACTCTTTGTGCTAGCATTTCCAAATAGCCCTTCCTTGTCATGACTTTCATTTTTATCATCTTTAACCCACACTCAAAGTTAAGAGAAAAACAGTAATTGCTATTATTGTGTTTTTGTAGTAGATCTGATACTGAACTGAAGATTAAATCAATGCTGTCAATTCTGTATAAAATTTCAGTTAACATTTTAAGCCGTTATCACAGTGAATGTGACTAATGCATTCAATTTTACAACAAAACTAATCTAATTTTATCTTTACTTATGTTAGTGTGCATTACAGCTTTCTTCAAAACTGGTATTTCTTCAAAACTGGTCAGGTTACTTTTTGCCCTATTTTAGAAGAAACCATAATATTAGAATAACATCTCTTACACTAATCTAATCCCTTTCCTGTTTTTTTCATTCATATTTTGTCCCCTTGCAACAAGGATATGCAAAAAATGAGTAACTGTTTTGTCAACAGGGACCATAATGATTAAAATACAAACAGTAAATACGACTTCAAGTTTGGAATCGGATTATAGGATTAAAATGAATGAAAAAACTGCTCTGTAGTAGGATTGCAAAGTTCCAATCAATATCATCCTCTAATAATTTTAAAGGGAATATGTGGAAAGTAAAGAAATAAGGCAAAGAAAGCATAACTTCATGTTGTTAGTGATGCTTGCATTTCTTGATTTTCTTTTGTTTTATCAGGAGATCCCAGCTAGAAAGTCAGGATGTCACCAAGCGTCCATTCTTTTAATTTTATTTCATCTGTTGTGCTGTGTTATTTTGTATTTGCTTTGTAAGAGTTACAGACAGTTGGCTTTAGGTTAATGCAGTAAAAGGGAAAGAGGGACAGCAGGTTTTGAGGCTACAGAGCACCTGCTCCCTCACCAGCACCCACTTGCAAAGAGGGCAGCAGTGCCTGTGCATCTCTGACCTTTTGAGTTTTCAGCATGGACAGAGGGCATTGCTTAATGTTTTGAATAGAAGGTGTGTTGGAGAAATCTGTCTGCCCTGATTCATCTGAGTCTGTCTACAAGGATGTGGTATGACTCGTTAGCACAGGAGGCTGATTGCAAGGAGGCTTTAAGTGACCTTAGGGCCACCCCAGTCCTTCACATGCCAGTGGGTTCTCTCTTCTTGGCCCTGGGTAGTCTAATAGCCCAGCACTGCACCCGTGCTTACTCTGTCCACCTCACATCCCTGTTCTTCTGGTTAAGTCCTCGGGAGATGACCTCCTTGGGTTTTGTGCTGGGGTGGTCTCCTCAGGCTGCATTCCAGACAGAAAGTGTTTAATGTGCTGCTTCAGTCCTGCCTTCTTTGCAGGCATCTGGAAGGTGGTAAAAATACAAGTTAGCATTGTTTCAAATATTCTTCAGGCTAGCTGTGTGAAGTAGATTTTTCCACCAGAAGGTGTATCCTGCAGATCATGGAGAAGTACTGTGAGAAGTGCCACCTCTTAAGAGCCTGAATTCTGAATGTTTCTGTTCGTTACGTATTATCAGTGCTGATGAAGCTACGTTTTCACCCATAGTGATAAAGTTAAGGTAAATGAAGGTCTGGGGTCATCTAGCCTGATGCATCTGTAGCAGGTTGCCTTTTCAAAAGTAAATGCATTTGTCACTTTGTAAAAGTCAAGCCTGCTTGAGAAGAGCTCTCCAAAATTGGCAGCAGATTTAAATACATGAGTCTTTTTTTTTTTTTTTAATCCCGTGAAAAATGTTAGTTACAGCTTTTTAGACACCTAGATGAACTCAGCTATGAATAAGCTAAAAAAAAAAAAGTATTATTTTAATTGGGGAACCTAACAGATCACCATAAACATCTTGGTCATTTTACATCTGAGTCCAAGAACTGTTAGAGCAGTTTGAAGTATATACATTGGCACTGCAGAAGTGAACCATCCTACTGTGTAGGTTTAGGTTGTAGCTGCTATTGCTCCCCAAGATGTGCCATCTCCTGTCATTAGAGGCAAGGCTGACTAGGTGTGGCATGGCATCTTTATCCTGCTTACAGAGCCAGGCTGCTGCCTCCAAAAACTGCTGCACAGCCCCACATAGAGTTTCCTCATTATTTCCAGAGCAGCTTGAAGAACACTGCACTGCTCTCCACTGCAGGAGATGGCCTGCCCACAAACACATAGGAGGTCAGCAGGACAGAAAATATTCCTCCTCTGAGGAGAGGAGCTTTGCGTTGTACACTTGATGCCTTTCCTCAGTGTAAGAAGAGGGTTTTGTGCTTGTTGCTCTTGAGTTGTTCTTGGATATATCTGGAATCTAAAGTAAAAGGAACAGAAGTAAAGTCCATGGACCCGGGGGTAGGTCACATGAAATATCCCATGTCTGATGTCAAGCAAGTGCAACAGAGATGAAAGGGATAAAAAACAAATCTTGGAAGCCTTGTTGGAGAAGAGCAGGGCATAGGACAAAACTGTAGTGCAAAGTTCTGCAAATACATACAGGCCATGCCCACTGGAGGCTTGAAATAGACTTCCAGAGAACTACTTGAACTTCTACTTGTGGCAGATTGGATGGGAGTGGTATATTTTTCCCTATTTTCTTGTCTTAATCCCTCCAAAAGAAGATGGCAGTAAGCAGTAACTATCATCAAAATGCATTTCTGATTAACAGCAAGGGCACAAGGGTACTCAAAATAGAAGCAAAGTCAGGATTGTTTTAAATCAGAGTGTTGCAAAAGTATTAAAACAGAAGCCATAATTTTAATGTGTTCAGAAACAAAATGCATGTTACTGTAAATGGTCGTGTACACTCATCTAGCTGCTACTGCCTAGCATAATCTTTTGCATTAGGTTTCTGTGAGTCATCTTTTTTTTTTGTTGCAGAGAGTCGAATGATTCTGGATGCCTTTGCCCAACAATGCAGCCGAGTTCTAAGTCTCTTAAATTGTGGTGGAAAACTGCTGGACAACAATCACTCTCAGTCCATGATTTCTTGTATAAAGCAAGAAAACCCAAATTATAGTGAAAGACAAGAGCAATGTCAGCTTGGGAAAATGGTCCATAGTCAGACATCAGACATTTTAGACATAGAGATGCAGTATATGCAAAAGAAACAACAAACCTCAGCCTTTCTGAGAGTTTTTACTGATTCCCTTCAGAACTATTTGCTTTCTGGTAGCTTCCCTTCTCAGAACACCTCATCAGTAAATGATTTTAGCCATTTGGCAGATGTGGATCCACTTTCAACCTCTCCAGTACACACTTTAGGTGGATGGACATCTCCAGCAACATCTGAATCTCATGGTCACCCATCATCATCTACGCTTCCAGAGGAGGAAGAGGAGGAAGAGGAAGAAGGTTACTGCCCTCGGTGTCAAGAGCTAGAGCAGGAGGTAATTTCACTGCAACAAGAAAATGAGGAACTTCGTAGAAAATTGGAGAGCATTCCAGGTAAATAGTCCCCTGCTATATAATATTGTCTGTCAGTGATAAAAATAGATTGGGTAAAGGTTTGGTTTAAGATATAACAATTTTTTAAGGTTGTGATCATAGTAATCAAACACTAGAATTTGTCTTCAGGCAAAATTCCTATAGCTGTGCTCACTGGAAAATTATCCCTATGAATCTTGAGTCCTAGACTACGGAGCTGTGCTCAGGATAGGATGTACTTACAATCCCAAATTCCAAACATCAGGTGGTTTGTCACAGTAATTTCAAACGTGGTTTTATAACTAATTATCTGTCTTGTTCTGTAGGTGACATTGCAGCTTATAAACTTAACTTCCTTTTGGGTGTCCTTTTTTCATTACTTAAAGAAACTGTTCAAAGTCACATCCATAGCTCTAACTGAAATAGGTTTGGCTTTTCCCTTGAATGGTATCTCAAATTGTGTTAGCTCAGTGAGAAGCATAAATACATCTCCTTCCATTCATCTTCAAATAAAACCTGAAGAGAAAGCTTGCAACAACTTCTCCAGTTCAGCAATACCTAGCAGCCACTGAGGGGCAGAAAGCAGACAGAAAATCCCCATCTAATAGAAACCCCCTCTGTGAAACATGCTTCTTGCCCCTTTAAACTTAGGACTTCTCACTGTTAAGGTGCACTGAGTTACTTGAAGTGTGGTATCGGGTAAGAATAAACGATCTTGGACCCATATCCTCTAAACTTTAAGCATAGGCAAAAATGCACCTCAAGTAATAGTCCTAAAAGCAAATTGGAATTTACCAAAGAAACTAAGTATACAGCACATCTGTAAGTGCTAGGGAGCTGCACCTTTGCTAGCCAAAGTTTGAGGTACTTATGGTAGGTCCATGCAGAGGTAATTGAACTAATCCCTAAATAGCAGGAAAAACAAAGGTAATTTAACATGGGCTACAAGAGAGAAAATACCCCAATGCTGCTAACTCTGCAGAAAGGAGGAAGGCAGCAACCAACTGCTGCACAAATATGTAGGTGCAGTTGCAAAATCTGAGCAAAAAGCAAGCAGCAATCTCCATCATTCTTCACAGTCATCAATGATGTATTATTAATTATTTGTATTACACTGTGGTTTTCTGATGTGCATTGGTCCGTAGGTGGTACCAGCAAAGAGCCCATAAACAATATTTTTCAGGGCAGAGAAAACCCCAAATTTAGAATACTTTCACCACCCCTCCCAAAATCTGGAGTCACCATAGCTCATGCACTCTCACTGGATTCAGTAATGGTTCATACATCATGTGGAAACACTGTGTCACAAAGGGAATTGTGTGGACTTCAACTCCTCTGGGGTCCTAGCTTCAGATGTTTAAGACCAAAAATGATCATTAGGGTCTATAATCTGACCTACAGCTTTCATTCAATCACCTATATTGAAACCAGTAATCTTTTTTACTTTCACTGAGTGTAACTTAGATTAGACTCATGTAATACCTCAGGAGTCCTCCAGTCCTGAGTTGGAGACTGGGGAGCAGTGGCTTTACCTCTTATGCTGACACTTTACTCGCATGGTTAGTTACACTGAAAATATATGCTGAATTCCCTGCCTGACTATCTGAAATCAGCTTCTAGCCATTGGCTTATGCTTTGCTCCACTAAACGAAGTACTGTGGAGGACTCGGTGCTTTTTCCAGATGAAAGTACTTAGAGATTGAAAGCTAATTTCCATTTTAGATAATTTCCATCCAAGATAAAGTAAGCAAACAGAGCTCTGTAAAACTCCACAATGAGTTGAAACCTTCTTTTCTTCTCTCTGCTCATTTCTTTAAAATTTAGGCTCTGGAAATATATGCAATATGCTCCTGTCTGCCTGAGTGAAGGTGAATAGTCTCTTTGTTCCCAGCCGTGGTTGCTCTGGTCATTTGGCTGTCGGTCATGCAGCTGAGCTTCTCATTCTGTGCGCGTTTCTTCCTAGACATACTTTGTACAAATACTTTGTATTTGTATTTGGCTGTGTTCAGATTGCTTTGGCTGCCCTCTTTTCCCACTCTTTGCTGGTTCACCAATTTCTGTATCATCCAGATTTTTTTGGGGGGGTTTGGTTTTAAATTAACAGTGTGATTCTTGTTGGAAGTGTTGAATGGTATTGAGGCTGCTGTCAGTCCCTAGTGAGCCCCACTGGAAACAGTTTTATTCATGATGATTCTTCCCCCAGTGACAGATACTGAGATGTTGGTAGCAGGTTCTTAATCCATGTATGCTATAGTCTACTGATGGGTGCTGCTGCTTTTGCAATCAGATAACTCATGGTAGTAAGTTAAATGCCCTTCAGGAGTCTAGCTATATTACATCTCTTCAACTCAGCTTTTTCAAGTGAACCTATAATCTCATCAAAGAATGACAATCAGGTTAGTCTGACAAGATCCACTTTCCATAAGACCATTTTGACTGGCATTAATTATATACATATTCTTTAGTTCTTAGTCAATTGAATCCCATTGTGATTGCCTAGATTATGCTAGGATTAACGGTGGGCTAAGCAGTATTTACCTGGGTCATCAGAGTTACTAGTCATCTTCCTTTTTTAAAAGATAACTTACAGAAACATCATCATTTTTCACCCCCCAGGAATAATGAAACACCTTATTAACAGCACATTAAAGGATGCAGACAAACATAAAATACATGTCCAAGGATATGTGACTTCATCAGCCAACATGAAATCATCAGCTGCATCAGCTGCTGTTTGAGTGACGTATACAGATAGCTCTAGAGGGACCTGGGTGTTTGGGGAAGCCTTAAGAGGCATGGAAGGTGCCTTCAGATATTGCTACATGGTAGGGCAGAGATCTAAGCTCCCCAGGCAGTCCCACAGCTACCACTGAGCATGGTGAATCAAAAATCAACTAATAGTGATATTGAATTACTTTTGTCTCCAGTGGTGATTTTGCTCTAATGAGCTTCTGCTATCAAAGAAGCTATCAGAAATTTTTCTGTGACTTGAACCAGCCAATTCTGTATGTAAACAGGCACAACACTCATTCTCTGAGCACTTCTTCCCATCAAGACATTTCATGCTTTGGGAGAAAACCAGAAAGCCCTCTGCAAAGGGTTTCAGTGTTTTTTGCCACTATCTATCACATCATATTAATCTCAGAGCACAAACTTTCTTCCTTGCTCTTTCATATGTCTCACTCTGGGCATCCAGCAGGCCAGGCAAGGTGATTAGTGCAGGGGAAAGACAACTGTGGAGGCAGCTAGATGGGCATGGAGACTGCCATACTGTCCCATCAAGCTGATGAAAGAGCATGTTTTTTTTGATGTGTTTTCCCTCTTATCCTGAGGGAGGTGGGCTGGAGCTGCAGGGTGAGGCTGGCAGGGGTCCTCATGGGGCACCATGCCCTCTCAAAGTGTGCTGAGGCTCCCACTAGCAATCCTGCCACAAAAGATAGAAGTATGAGCCCCTCCCATCTGCTCTATAACCGTCTGTGATTCATTTTATCCTTTTCCTGAAATACTTTGCTTTTTTTTTTTTACTTTCCATATGCAAAAGCCCTTTTAAAATCCATGAGAGTTTGAGATCTAAAAATAGTTACTGCTGTACATCTCTGCCTCTAGCTCTGCAAAGCACCATTTGCATGGCTTATAAAGAGACTACTGGGAAGAAGAGTGTTTTCTCAGCAGATGTAAAGGCGATGACCTTTTTTTAACAAATATTACAGAAGACATATCTTTCTGTAGCTTTTGGACACAGAAAATAAGATTTTTCCATCTTCAGGACTCTGCCCTGTCGCTCTATAAGTCTTGCAGCCCTGTAGGATCTTTTAGCCCATGCCATAGCATCACTCTTTGGCTGATCACCACTGGAGAAAAAATCATATTTCAGTGCTTTGGTTTTGGAGCAATGTGACTTCTTGCAGATTGTGCAGTTTACTCCAGTTTTTTTTCTTTAGAGAAAAACATTAACCAAATACTTTCAGTTCTCAGTTCAACTGAAGAGACATCTTTATTCAGTGTGTTATTGTGTCTTGTTTTGAAAAAATAATTAAAGATTAGATAATTCTTGGAACGAATTTGCCAAACTTACTCTTTGCTTCTTTAGGTTTTGAGAACATCGAGAACAGAGCAAAGTAATCCATCTATAAGAGGAGAAAAGTGACTTGTAATCTCTTTCTTCTGTATAAAAGTTACTGGGGCTGTGATGCATTCACAATAGTGAAATCTAAGACTTGTGAAACTACATGTAAGACCTGGATTTAGACCATCTAATGTATAAGGATATTAAACAATTCTTCATCAGCACTATTGTCAGCATGATTTTCTCACAGATTTTGGCCTAAAAGGGAGAAAATATTTCCAGGTGGTTAAAGCAAAGGCCAGGAGTTGTGAGTGAGAGTTTGCCTTCTGGCGCTCTCAGCTTTGCTGCATGTTTTCGGTCAAACCAGCCTGAAAGTAGTGAAAAGGTATGAAACAGTGTGTGAAAAATTCAGTAATTATTCTTGCCTCATTAGCCCAGTAGCAAAAAATACTCCTAACAAACAGCAGAAGAATGAAGGATGGACTACCCTTTCTAAAATGTAGACGAGCAGTCACTTAGAGATGGCATTCATGGTGGCTCAAAGTAGCCAAAGCAAAGCAGGATTTGCAGGTAGAGTTAATATCAATGTAATTGAAAAAGTCAGACAAGTTTTCCAGGAGGTTTTGTGTGCCCAAGGCCTGACTTTTTCCTGACTATATCAGATGATCTAATAAAAGATATTACTTTTCCCTACAAATCCTGTCTCCTTTATAGTTTGAGAGCATTGCGTTTCCAGAGAGCCAACCACAGCAGCAGCATAGATAAAACGACCATCAAGGGTTATGATGAACATTTTTTCATGTCCCTTTTCTTTTTTTTCTGTCCTTTTTCTTGATGTTCACATTTAACCACTTCTTTGGTTCCCCTTGATGTTCTGGATGTTTTGGTCTGATCTCTGGCCTCGTTCTGCTGTTCAGCTTCAAAGCATGAAGTAAGTTCAGGAAGAGGGAGCCTCAAGCAGTCACTCAGTGTTTGGCACAAGAACCCCTTTGAATATGCAGCACAGCTTTTCTTGTGGCTTGGGGGTTCTGGCTTAGTTTGCTAAACCAGCCTGAGTGCAAAAATTTACTAAAACATGTAACTGCAGCAGACTAGGGCTTTATTAATCTGATTTATCCATGCTTCTGGGTAAAAACCCGAGAGTATTAATGTGTAAAGGGGCCTACAGGGACGGTCCCTGCCTTGAAGACTTCGTGGCTGAAAGGGAGGACAAGAAGAGGTACCTTCTATAAGGAGGAAAGTGAAGGAACACAGACAAGAAAAAAAGCCACAGGAGCATGTGGCAGCATCACTTCAATGAGAGGTACACGTCTGCCTTGTTTTATGTCTTCTACCATTTAGGAAGAGGTGTACATCACAAGGGTGTATGGAAGGGGCACATTCTTTCTTTCTGGAACAAATAGTTTTGAAAATGAAAATTAGAAGTAATACGATGGCTTTTCAGATGCAGATTAATAGAAGTAAAATGGTTTTCCACTCCACCTGGAAAACACAACTGAGAGGGATCTTAAAAGTAATGGGAAATTTGCTATGATTTTTAATTCTTCCACTGCTTTTGGCAGGAATGTAGGTCAGTTTAGCCAATATTTAACACTGTTCTGCATGTAATGTTGACGATTCTGATTTCTGCTGGCTGTGCTCACTACAAATGGGTGCTGCTTTTGTTTTACCATCCAGTTAAGAACATCCAGATTTGTAGGGTCTTGAGTACCAAGATGAGTTCCTCTTTACTAACCCACATCTCTCCTTGCCCCTTGCTCTTTTTCCAGCTCATCGCACCCCAACAACTTGTCTTCACAGCCCAGCCATGCAGCTTTCTCTCACTTTCAGCCGACTATTGAAATAAATGAGCCTAGGAGCTAAAATAATCCAGGCCATGTTATACTGCACACTTGTTCAAATCTCAGGCAGAGAAGGCATCTCCGTTAATGTTATAAGAAATTCACACTGCCATGTAGTTCGTCAGCAGATTCCCTATCATTTGTTACATCTTTTTGACAGTCGAGCATCAATTTAGAAATGCCCTGCAATGAACTCAGAGTGAAGCATTGCTCAAGGTCAGGCAAAGGAGGATGCGTTGCAGTGCTGAGCCAGTCTTAACTAACAGCTGCTGGTCTGAGAGTGGTGGATGTAGGTGTACACTCTTCAAGAGAGGTGGATGTACACCCTTCCCAATTCTCTACCTCACTGTCGAGTCAGAAGTAAATGGTGTTGAGTGCTAAAGGATTCGTCTTCTGCTGTGCAAAACACCAGGAGGAATACTAGCTAGTGTTGGGTACAGAGCACAAAATCTCATTAATGAACAGAGTAACCAGATTTTTTACTGTCTGCTTATGGGGCTGAGGTCACCACAGGGAGATGCAGCTGAGCCAGGGGTAAGCCATCCCTTCTCACTAGGGCTGTCTGATGCTGTGGGAGAGGTTGGACATATACCTTATTTACATTGGAGATATGACTTATTTACAGCAAGCCCAAGCTCTTTGTAGCACCTTGCTTTGGCAATATAAACAACCCTGGAGTGGGTTACACTGGAGGCCACATTTTGGGGAGGATGAGAGCCCTCATTTTGACAGATAAGAATACAAGTGATTGTGGCCCAGTAACATTTGTAATAAGCAAAAACCCAGCCCAAACTGACAATAGAGATATTTTTGGCACTTCATAAAAAGTTGGCAACAATTATTAGAGCCAAAGGCTAAAAAAAAAAACAAAACACATGGATAATAATTGGGAAACACTAGAAGCATGTTGAAGGCCCCAGAAGACTATATAGGAGGAAAAAGTTCATGCTGGTTACAAAAAGAACCAGATGAGAGGGAAAGCATAGGAACAGTTAGAAACATAACAAATGGAAGAGAGAGGAAGTTGGAGAGGGGAAGTTGATGGTGATGAGTAAAAGGCAGAAGTTAGGATCAGTGGAAAATTAATAAGTAAACCTGGAGCACTCTGTCAAGGAGGCATTCTTTCCCTGTAAAATTAAAGGGAAAATATGGCATCCTAATAACAGTAGGTTTTGTCAACAGTGCTCACCAAGTATTTCTGTTCTGGTACTTGGGAAGAGTAAAATGATGCGGTCACACCAGTACGATGATGGTGGTAAGCAGCTAGAAATGTTTTCCATTTCCACTGTAACTCTAGGAACATTCAACAGTGGCTTCAGGTGGGACTGCAACCTCAGCTGTCTGCTGCAGCTCCCTCCCAGTGGTGGGACAACTGAAGTCCTTGTTAGGCAGTGCCAGAACTGCTAGCCTTTTTAGAAATTATAAAGAGATGCTGATTCCAGCCTAGGTTAGGGGTTAGGAGTTAAGAGTGGAGTTAGGAGTCCATGTTTCAGAGACTGGCATTGCCAGGAGAGCCACAGCACAGGCCACTGGGAGCAGTAACTGCTTGGGCACACCAGCTTTTCATCCTTAAGTGCACATCAACTTATTACCAAAAAGCATTAGACAGCTGCTACCAATGTGATGATGTTTGCAAAATTGTGAGATTTGGAGAAATCACTTCAGGAGCTAAAACAAAAATGAAAGTAGACAAAGAAGAATCTGACTATGATTCTCTTTATGTTTTGGAATGTTTGAGATGCTCCAGATGACTGAAAGGTGCAAATAGTGTATGTTTTGTTCTTTAAAAAGACACATGATTTATGCTGGATGATTGTAGGCTTGTTGGCCTGATACTGAGCCCAGACAAACTAATTACACAGCTGATGCTGGCTTCAATTAATAGAGTACTAAAAGAGAATAATGGAATTAGTACCAAGCAATGTCTTGCCAAATTATGGTTCTGATCAGATGAAAAGTTTGGTTGATGAGGATGCTGCAGCTATTCAGGGTGTTGTGTAACATTACATTACAAAAAGTTGTTTAAAAAAATGCAAATATATTTGTATTCAGGAAATTGCCATGATGCAGTTGGAATTTCTGAAGGGGTTCTTTGTGAAACTGTTCGCAGCTCATGTTTTTGATACTTTCATCAGTGAAAGAATGCACACAATCATTACTCCCAGGTTACAAGCAGTGCAGGGGTACCGGTGAGTGGGGAAGACAAGAGGTGACAGACATGGCTGAACATGGTGCAGCTTTACCCTGTGTGGAGGCACAAAGAACATCACTCTTACTTGGTTTCAGCCCCTGGGAAACGGGACACTTAGAAAGGACGTAGTGGCTTTCTGGCTGAGTATTGATGCGCAGCACGGCTGGAAGGGCTGGCGTGGTCTTTGGCTGTGCAGACCTGTAAGTACGTATAGGGAGGGACTCTGCTTTTAGCACGAGACCAGCATCTCATTAAAGTCAGTGTACAGCTTAGCAAAGAGGAGACAGGAAAATGACTACAGCACTAACTATAGGTATGGAACAGCTGACAGGCGTTTTTCATTTCTTTTCCAAAGATTTTCTAAAACCCGATTGAAGGAAAACAAAATGCAGTCTTGAAATAAGGCGTATGTTTCTGAGGGTGAAACACCCACTCTAACAATGAGCCGAGAGTAGAAACTGCATCACTGGGACATGACAACTTGAGTTGTTCTGTGTTTACCCACCAGTGCTGTCAGGTTCAACGAGGATTGACTCCTGGGGAGCTGCTGCACTGTGTGGTTGGTCAGACTGTGAGATCATGCCCCGGCTTTTGTCATCAGCACAGTCAGTGGCCACCATGCCATGCAACTATATGGTAGAAAGAAAGATACTCCACAGAGAAAGTTGTGGCAAATTATGCCAAAGCAGCACTTGTTGCAGCATACAGATGCCTAGAATAACAACAAAGTCTTATAACCTGGATCAGTAAACAAAGACCTGCCACCTCTTAGATGTGTCCTGCTTAGTCACTGCTTAGCATCTTAACAAGACCAGCCTTCCCCAGCACTTTGAGCCCCCTGTAGCACCTCCTCCTCGTCCTTTAGTTCCCACAAAGATCTCACTCCTCTTTCACTTGCTGCAGGTCAGGTTACTTTGCCACATCCAATGTCTTTTCTGAAACATTGTCACTTTCAGAAAGTAAAGGCCATGGAAACTTACTAATTGGCAGGAAAATTACTGCCTCCCCACAGGCTTTCTGCTAAATCATAACAAGCAAATGTTATTTTGACATTAGCATCTTTCCCATTGGTTATGGTAGGCACAGATCCCTGTTGGTGTTGTCAGTGATAGTGGATATGTGCATAAACCTGCAGAGAATCCGCTCTTGGGGTTATGATCTTATTAACTCTCTAGAGACCACATCAAAGTCAAAGAAATACAAAATAAATAAGCTAGTAGGTTTAAATTATTTTTTCATCCTCATCATTGGGAGCCATGGACTATTATGAACTTATGTTTGCTACAGGGTTTGGAGGACACGGTTCCTCTTATCTCTTGGCAAAGAGAATATTTGCAGAGCCATCAGAGGGACACAGAAGCAAAACCGAAGCTTTGACTCTTGGCCTTGTGCTCTCCTCTTCGTGGCTTCCTTTAGGCTTCGATTAATACAGCAGCACAAGAAGCCTGGCTTTGTAAGTAGCATCTGGTGTTTGAAGGGCTGAGGTTATTTGCCCCAACAGCAAACTGTGATGTATGATGGCTTTACAAGTCAAAAGTGCTCAGAGTCCTCCAGTCACTAGAATGATAACAAAATCATACAATTTTGTGCTCAAAACATAATTGCTTTTATGAAGATAGAAGAATTTATAAGCTTCAGCCAGCTTTTAGTACCTTCATATTTCTCACCAGTAATGAGAAAGCATTTTATCAGCAGAATACAGTTAAAGAAAAGCTGTACTTCATCTGCTGGGGACACAACAGGTTAAATAGTTTACTGTTGTCTTCTTGGTTGTGCCCTGTCCCTTTGGAAGAACATAGGTAAATATATCTTTGGATAACCTGCAGTGAAATTACTTACAATGGGTAAAATACCATCCTTCTGTGAGCTCAGCTCCTAAAAATTAGAAATTTTTCTGTGTTATATTCCGTTCCCTTTCAAGCCCCACATTGTTCCAGGCAATTACAGGTAATCATACCAAGCATGGCTGAGAGCTATCAGGTCATCACCAGGGACTTCTGATAATAGACATAACCAGATAAACAAGTTCAAACTTCATACACTGTTTTGAGCACAGCTTCACGGGGACCAAAAAGTCCAAAACTTCCATACTGTTGATGCTTTGGCAACTGTCACCTCAGTGAGTTTAAAATAAATAAATGTTGTGTAAATAAAAAGCAACACATTTAGACAGGACAGGAAAAGGGTACTTCACAAGTATCCATGAATATATTCCTGAAATCCCAAGTATTACTGAACACCCCTCTGATTCCGGGTATAGGGCATCTTTAAGGCAGTAGTACAACCATCCATCATATCTTCTTCCATCCTTACAGTCATCTCACAGGAGATGCTGGGATCTCACCAGAGATGCTGGTTACCCATTAACTTTCACCAGGATGGGAGGTTTTGCTGACTTTGTCAGAGGGTTTCTGCCACTGCCCAGGCCAGCAAGCCTTCATGATCCTTGGGATCTGTGATGAACACCTACTTAATCACAGAGTAACTTATGCATGGGTGTTCCTAGTTTAATCGTTTTGAACATGCCAGACAGAAAACACACATAAAGTGTAAGAAAAGGGTCTCTAAATACAATCTTATCCTTCACCCCATCCACATGAAAAAAAAGAACAAAAACAAAACAACTTTTCCCAGATATGCTTCACTGTGTATAAAAATAAGGGGGGGGGATCCCTTTTTTGCCACACCTTCTTATGAATATCCGGTGTACTATGATTCTACTAAAATGTGGTTATTTTTCTCATTTATTGCACATAAGTACTTGTATTGAATTTTTTGATTGATGCTGTATTCTAAATACACAACTGTCATTACAGGAAGGCCACAGAATATGTTGGTGGGACTGTTAAGCTTGACTGCCCTTTTCTGACTCTTTGAGAATTGGAACATTTTCTGAAACCATCCAATAACACTTAAAAGTGCTTTTTTTTTCTCCAAAAAACCCAAGTATCAAGGCTTCTCTGCTCTCATGGCAGCATCACTGTGTAGCAGCTATGCTGCAGAGACACTGCCCTGGTCTAGCAATAAGGACTGTAGTTACTGGGAGGAAAAAAACCCAGATACAAGTCACTTGAAAAGCTAACTTTTGCCTAATACATATTCTTAACGTCCTGCGGCAAAGTGTGATACAGCGAATTACACAGGAGTAAATACACTGATGGGTTTTCTTTATAGAGAAGTCAGCATTGGGTGAAATGACATAGGAATTTCTTATTCATGTCAGACAAGTTTGCATGATTTCTGTATGCAGCCTGATGGAGTAAAGAGTAATGTTTGCACAGAGTGTTTTGCACCCTGTCTGCCTAGAGAGGAGCATAGCTGCTGTGCGCTGTGAATGTCCAAGAAAGAGTGCCAATCACCCATAAACCCTACCGTGAGACATTCTCAGTGATTTCAGTGCTTGCTTTCAGATTGCCAGCTTAAGACAAAGCCCAAAACACCGCATTCTTCCAGGTGTAAAGGCTGAATGCCAAGAAATACTCAACAACAACAAAAAAGTAACACTGAAATATTTTTTATGGCTTTTTAGCTGAAGCTAAAATTATCTCTGAATATTTTACAAAAACAACCCATACAAAATGTGAGAGTGATAAGGTGCATTAAAAATTATGCTTATTTAGTCTTGCATGAGTCCATCGTAATGTTGGGTTAATATCTATTTAATACTCCTATGGTGTTTCAGGCTCAGGAAAAAAGCACTGTATCTCAAAAATACTCCAGAGTTAATCAGGGATGTGGTAGCATCTGCTTAAGAGACACCCGTAATTGAATCATCCCTAATTAACCTATCACCTCAGCATAAGGGAATAGGACATTGGTACCACTTCTGAAATGGATGAAAGTGATGAGAATGGAAAGGGGGAAGGATGAGGGAAAGAGAAATAAAGCAATTTGCCTAACATCTAGTTTTATAACAAATTTGGGAGGAGGGAGGGAAAAGAAATTAAAGTATATGAATCAGTAAATCTGTTCAGTATAGTTAATCAGGCTGTGGTTTCAGAAACATTTAAGCATATTTACATGTTAATCAGTGCATGATTTAGGTCCAATAAATGTTTTCTCTTTGTATGGTTTGGGCTGTTTACAGTATTTACAGATTTTTTTTTATTATTATCATTACTGCTGACCTAATTTGTATTTGTAATAATTATAATTTCAAACTAAGGGAAAAAAAAAAAAGCCTTTGAGAACTAGTGGGCAGAAAATAAAAGCAATGTCAGAGATCTCAGCATAGGAAATACAACATCTGTCGTATATACATTGAATGAAATGTCTGCTCAAATCAAAATGAGAAGTGTTTCCTATTTGAAATAAATCTCACAAATGTACAAAACAGATCCTGAAGAACACTGCTTGATTTAATATTGTTGTTCTATTTTGTGCTAGATAGCTAATACACAGTAATTGCAATTTGTTTCATGCAGTGCCCTGCCAGACTGTTTTAGATTATTTGAAGACTGTACTTCAGCATCACAACCAGCTTATGGTACCACAGCCAACAGACCATCCGACTGAGGTAGTATACAGTGAAGACAAGCTACATCTCTTTATGTTTTACAATTCCTTGAAAGATGTAGGCAAATAAATCAACAGGTGCTGGAAGAATATATTTAGTAGTACAAATATGTAAAGTCTATTATTAATCTGTCACTCTTAGGTACAGTGATCCTACAAATAGAGGAGAATCATCAGTAGTATAATCTAGGATGACTTTTCTCCCTCCGTCAGCACTTGCCTTGCTTTGAATAATTTTCAAATTATTCAAAGTGAAAACTGTAGCTGGGTGATTGACGATGGCTTCATGCACAGGGCTGCAGCCCATGTCATGTATGGACACACACACGTGCACACAGTTAGTATAGCTCTAATGCAGCCCTAAGATGGTTAACACCAAAATAGATTTCCTTCATTTTGCAGACAGACCCAAATATAGACTTCTACAAGTCTTTGGAGTGTTCTTGCTTTTCAGAAAGCATCCCAAACAAAATGTTAAGTGTTGACAATTTTATACTTGATACGGAGTTTGTGGATTTTTGTAATTACATTCTATTTAAAAGTGCTGCAGTGAAAAAGCAGGAAATATTAAGTCCTCCCCTTCTCTACAAGGTAGATGGATATATTTATCTGTCAGCTCTGGTGTAACTCATGTTAATTTTGCTCTGGTGCATTTCTATCCAGGCTTGTAAAAATGCCTCCTATGAAGTGGCTTTGTTGAGACTTTTCTAGCTTAGACTGTCTGTATTAGAGGCTCTTGTTAGTCATGTTTTCACATATGTAGTGTATACGTGTCACTACCCATTATGCAGGCAAACAGAAGAATTAGGTCTATTTTGACCTCCCTTTGCACAAAAATGGTACGTAGTGCATACCCCATCCAGTCCAACTTAGCTGTAGTTGCACTGAAGATGTTCTCCAGCAGTTCAGGGTGTGCATCACTTTGCTCCTCCATTCATCTTTATCCTGTGCAAATTGCTATATACATAGACATAGATTGATATTATCTATATCATTATCCATTACCACTCAAATATATTCTAAGCATTCATTTTCCTTTTTTTAATGCTCTTTTGCTTAACTAACATGTTTAAGCACTGTAAAAACTGAGGCTGTTCTGTAACGTCCCACGTGGAATAGCTTGTCACGATGTGACAGAATTTTTTATTCAATTAAACACATAGATGCTAATCTTTTATTCATATGCTTAGCCATGTACATATACAAGCATGAACACATTTGTACTTTGGTTATTTCTTCAGGGCTTGCTTATTTCATTTCTTGAAGGTTTTCTGTTTGTTTTAATTTAATGACTGCTGGACACACCAAACAGCATCATATATTTACCGAGAATCTTTTACCCAGAAGTGCTTTACTTTCAGACGAAGTAATGAAAATGTATCTGTAGCAGGAACCAAATGATTATTTAAACAGAGTAGCGTAACACTGTATCACACCTTTGGAGAAGAATGAGGAAAAATACCCTAAATTTCAGGGGCAATAAGAGAAAAGTAAAATAAAATTGGGGTGGAGGAAATGACACTAAATTCATTACCTTCTCCTCAGTTAATAGTAATGTGAGTTTTCATGAAGTTTAGATGTTGGGACTTTCTGCACCTTATTTTCATCAGTGCAACACATTTAAACAGAAGTAGCTTCTAAGATAGCTTGCTACTTAGCAAAGCCACATCTGAGCATCCATCCCTAACACACATGAGCAAACCTGGAGCCTTACACTGTGCCATTACAAGCTTGTTCCTGCCAGCCAGCACTTAAAAGCAAGGCAGTGCCTGCAAGAGTTAGCTGCAGCTTGTACTTAGTAGGAGTATCAGTAAGAAAGGCCCTGGCCTCACTGCAGTTTTTTTAATAGGAATAAAACAGGTTTCAGAAATGTAAGGTACAAAAGTAATTCACTTTATATAAAAAGGATGTGGGGCTAGCTGCTGAAAAAAATAAGTACCAACATGGGGATTTGATGGTCCTGTGTATTACCTCTGTGGAGGAACAAGCCAAGGAGATTGTAGCATCAGCTCCCATGGAGATGGAGCAGTCACAGTTGCTTCAGCATATGAGTGTAATATCGCCAAAGAGCTTTCTGTGCTGCCCCCCTGTTCTTCCTCCTTCTCTATCCCCTTCACTATATTGGCAGAGGATGAGGAGCTGTACTAGACTGGAGGGTAATGTTCTTTCTATGGCAGAGCTCCTCAGATGTATTACTGGCTTCCCAGAAGTGTGTGTACCACACAAAAATTAAAGCAGCTTCTTGAGTCATGAGTGGAGGGGGAGGAATTGACCCTGGCCCTTTTGCAGTGGTGGGAAGAGGCAAGCGAAGAGTAGAGAGAAAGTCTCAGATGATAACAGAGCTGGACTACAGGTGAAGGGTCTTTCTTCTAGGGATTATAAACTTGGATTTACAAACTACAAGGCAAAAGAAGAGTTGAGACCTTTGAGAGGAGGGAAGGGACCCCACAGACAGATAAAGCCTGACTCTTCCTTTATATTTTGGCTTCCTTTATAGAGTTTTGGATCTGCTAGTAGCCATCTTTGCCAGCAGTTTGCACTGAGGCAAACAAGTCACGTAGGCTGTCACCTAGGCTCAGCTCCTAGGGATACTATCCCCCTGGGAGGTGGTGGTACCCTAAATCATGCAGAGTCTCTACTGACCTCCTCATCATGATCTTCACTAAATGCAACCTTTCTTATATTTATCGAATTTGCAAAAAAGTTAAAAGCAAATACCCGAGAAGAAACTTCAGAGATGCCCCCAAGCTGTACTGTGCTTGAATGCTGTAATAAATATTTGAAATATATTAAAAGAGGCAAGAGTGCTCCCTAAAGTAGTTTTCTGACATGGAAGATCTGGAAGCAGGGAGAACTTTGCAATAGTTGCCCACAAATGCAGCACACATCTGATTGCCTCTGGGGAGTTAGACCCTTGTTTCTCTATCTGTCTGTAAGCTCTCATCTAAGCTGGGGGCTGTACAAAGATTTTACTAGTTGGGCCTGAAGATCTATGTGTTTTAATAAAGAGCTGTAGCTGTAAAAGTAAATGAGTCTCTAGAAGGGTGTGATTTGAGCTTTTTGTGTACTGCAGTTATTTCAAGTATATTAACAGTACCATTTTAACATTAATTGGGTAATCCTGAACTATAGCATTTTATGGGAAACAAGAATTAAATACAATTTAGGTACAATTGACTAAAGAGGGTTTATAAATGTTGTGTGGGTTACAAGAATCCCCATAATTAGTCCCACAGCATTCATTTACTGTTGGAATATTGAAGCAGACAAATTATGAAGGTTAAAAGCAAAATTTCTTTCCAGCTGACATGGTGGCATTTCTGTAAAGCTATAATTTGAGCTAATATGGCATTCATTAATAATGATGAAGCTTTTAGTTTTCATAGTTCCTTTATTTTCTTTACATTTTTCACAGTAACATAACTGCTGTCAAGTTTTAGGTGCATTCAGAGGCAATAAATTTATTATAAAAATAGACCAAGAGAGTCACCTCTGAAGTAAACTGTCAGCTGCGATGAAGTGATCCATTTGATCACATTCTTCAAAGACCCTTTTTATACATTTTAACAGATTAAGAAGAAAGTTTATACTTAAACAGTATAACAAGTCACTGATCGTTAACTCTTTTTACCCTGCTTGTTAAAGTAGAAATTATCAATAGCCACTTCTCAAAAAGTATTCCTTGTACCTCAACAAATTCTAGTTCCAGAAGATGGAAATGTAATTTTAAAAGTACTCATTCTCAGTAAGAGCAATTACACGCTCACTTCAGGATGTGTTTCGCTGCCAGTATCGTGGCTAGTTAAAAAGTGTATTTTTTATTGCAACTGACATCTTTATTTATTTGCCTTGTAAAATAAGCAACGGAAATATTTCACTTTTTCAGGGGAGCAAGCAGTTGCTGAACAACTACCCTGTCTACATCACTAGTAAACAGTGGGATGAGGCTGTAAATTCTTCCAAGAAAGATGGACGACGGCTCCTTCGCTATCTCATCAGATTTGTTTTCACAACCGATGAGCTTAAGTACTCATGCGGCCTTGGAAAAAGGAAAAGGTCAGTGCAGTCAGGAGAGACAGGTCCTGAAAGACGTCCTCTGGATCCAGTAAAAGTAACATGTCTCAGAGGTACTGCATCTTTTCACTCAGTGTCCACCATATGTGATCTCATTTCACCACATTGGCTCTGGCTCGCTAGAAGCATTTGGCTGACAAGTTGCAGAACTAGAAGGGGTTTCACAGGCAGATGACAAGCAGCCAGAAACCCTCTGCCTTTTTTTTTTTTATATATACATACATATATATAATATGTATGTATTATATACGTGTTTGGTTGGTTTTTTGAATGGGAAAAAACAGGGCTGTTTATTTGAGAGGAGACAAATACCAAGGCATATGACACTGATATACTCAAAATAGCAAACAAGGAAAATATGAGAATCCTTATTGCACTTTTTTGTAATAAACCACCAGAGTGTTCTTCAACACCGATATACAGCAAAATTAACTAAGGAAATATCAATAGACAGTGTAGTAAGCATATGACACTCCAGGCTGTAGTGCCTCACTGGAATTAAGAGCTAACTGAGTTTCAGAATCTATTGGAACATTTCTTAGGGTCAAGAACATCTACAGGTTAATTATATACAAAGTGTATATAAATGTATTGTCAAGGATGTAACTTCTTTTTTGGAGTACTGATGCAATATTGAGTGAAAAAGTTAGGGAACAGCTTTCCCCTCAGCTTAGCCTGAAAAGGAGGGGATGTTTTCAAAGCATTTCATAGTATCAGAGAGTGAGGATGTTGGACAACACAGAGAAAGGATCCAAATTAAGAAGGATTATCTGTTGTGGTTGTTCATACTTTGGTTTCCTAAAATTGTTCAAAAGGCCTGGTGCTGGACTTCATAACAAAACATACAAAACAGGACTTCTTAAATAACAGTTAAAAAACATGTTTGTAGTATCAGCATCTGCATTTTATAAATGCATATGCCTATTATTTCTTTCATTAGCTCATAGTGAACTTCATAGTATTTTGTGAGCACATACATGAAATTGTTGTTGAACTGACCTCAAGAATGTTTTACTAATCATTGCTGTGTTAAAAAAAATAAATATTCTGATGAGTTAGTGATAAAAATACCTGCAGTCATCCAACTAGAGTCCAAAGTGGTTACTCTTCTACCCTACCTATGGTAGAAGAATCCAACAAGGACAAAGAGATAAGGCTTGTAGTTGGGGTACATTGGTGCAACCAGGTAATGAGTACAGATTTTACATACAGCCTTTTTGCCTAATTTGGCTGGTTTTACTACAGAAGAACCTGTTACACTCTACCAGACCTTATACTCTATCAGAGCTTAATAGAAGGGCAAGGCTGTTGCACACCATGCTACATGGAGGTCTGGAGCAAGATTCAGAGTCCCAGACATTCTTCTGGAAAGTGAAGGCTAATTACAAGTGCATTAACCATTTACTAAATTACTTTAAATTTCATCTAGTAATTTGTGCACAAGCAGAGTGTTAATACCCTTTTCACCTCTTTTCTTCCCTCTGTGTCCCACCAAGACTAACAGTAAATCCACCTGTAGATGGAATTTCACTTACAGCAACTCTCCTTTCTGGGGTCCAAGACATAACATGAGGAACATTCCTTGGCAGAAAGAGAAAGGCCAATCTCCTTAATTTTCAGAAGCTTGGAAGAGGAAACCAAAACATTCAGTATCTAAGGACCAGTTAAGGAAGCAGAGTAGACAGGTCTCCTTTTGGGCTTTCATGGGTGGGCGGGAACATCACTTTTCTCCAGTGCCAGGAGTTGGCCTCTGTCTCCTACCCATTTGCAAGCCAAGGTAACAAGTTTCTGACTAATTCTTAGCACATCCAATTACTCCTTCCCACCACAGCAGGGAGTACAAACTGATTCTCTCTCTGCACTCAGAGTAGTTTAAGCATCTATAAACATTCTGTGATACATTCCTACAACTGACTGATGTCTGGAACCAGCTTTAAAACAGCCTGGCATACTTAAATTATAGCATTACTCCTTCACATGGTAACCACTTCCCTGAGAAAAACACCAGTCTGTGGAGCCCCACATGAACATAACTAGGTAGGAATTACTGTTACCTTTGTGGATTTCCAGGGAAATTAATTTAAAACTGAGAGCGCTATCACTTTTGCAGACACACTGCTGGAGGAGCTATGCAAAAATCACGTCCTAATTGTCCAACAGATGAAATACCTTGCAGGCATGGGAACTTGTGTGAAAGCACAGCATTCCCTGGTCTCGAGATGTGGTGACAGTAATGAAGTTACCTTACAACACTTATTGTGCTGTTGGCTTGTCATCAATAGAAAACAGAATTTTAAAATATCCTGGGACACACAATACTGCATGACGGAATAACTAATGTTACAGAATAAATAAGAAGCTCAGTTTCCACATGAGGTATAGCATATCCAATATATCTAATAAGGTGCCCTCGCATTTAAAATAGTATTTGGACGTTTCAAAGTCCAAATACATCCATCTGAGCTACATCTAGCAGTTACAACTCCAGAACTGCTAAGGCACCTTCTGCAAGTTTAGCATATTGCATGTCAGAGAGGCTGAAAAAGAAATGATAAAAAAAAATGTAATCATCGTGTACAAACAGCAGTCCCAGGTCTAGACAGCTGCGTAAATAGCCAGATTACATGCAGTACAATTCATTTTCTCCTACTTTGAAAACTATTGCAGGGCTCCCCAAATTAGCCTTCTCATCTCATTTAGCTATTGCTGAGGCCAGTTTAAGTCTCTGAAAAATAGGAGCCAGATTCAGCAAGACAAAAAGAGCAGGACTTTAAGAGATGTTCCAAACGGAAAGGAGCACCCAACTGAGATCATTGGTAGTGATGTTCTCTAGTAGGCTGTGGGCCACTGCATCCTGCAGATGTTGAAGCAGCCAGCAGAGGGAGATCATTAAGGTCCTCAAGAGTAATTACCTTAAAGTATAAGTACACAACAGTTTTCAAATTAAATACATCCCAGTTCATGTTAACTTTCACATGTATTGCACATGCTGAATCACAACCATCACTTCAAAGAAGGCATTTTATCTCCAGGTCCCATGTGTCACATAATTAGCTCAGGTGTAACAACATACACTGCATGCGGAGAAACACACTTGCACAGAAATAAAATAGGTCCAAGTGGCATTATCATGGCATCCCCCATCAGGCTTTACTTCTGCTTAAGTAGAGCAGTAACACCTCTTTTTCTTATTTCCCATAAGCTTTTGATGTCTGAGTGATAACAAACACTGCAAAGACAAGTTGTTTTTAATCCTTACATGTTTTCCTGCAGAGTTCATTAGAATGCATTGTACTTCCAACCCGGACTGGTGGATGCCATCTGAAGAGCAAATAAACAAGGTATTCAGCGACGCAGTAGGACATGCTCGTCAAGGGCGTGCAGTGGGGACTTTCCTTCACAATGGGAACTCATATTACGAAGGGACTGACCATCCAGGATCACAGGATGAAGTCTTCAATAGAGGTATGCAAGACGGCTCTGGTGATTGATGGCAGCGAGAAGAACCTCATACAAGAGTAGCAACCACTTAATTTAGGAGAGACTATTTGTTAAACATACTTACCCTGCTGTCATTTAACAGTCCAAAGCATGTTTGAACACATACTGCATACATTTCAGCTTCTCCATCCCACCATTTCCCAATTAACAAAGAAATCCATTTCAAGACCTGCTTTATCAGACTTCTCAGTGCCTATTATTTGCAAGTCCTTCATAGCACCCTCAATGGGAAATTGCAGTTCATTCCATTGAGTTCTAGAGGGAAGGTCATTTAAAAACTATAAAAATGTCAAAAGAAACAGCAACTACTATCTCATCTGCCTATTGAAACAGAGTCCCAGGTCTAGACCCAGAACAGCTGGGTCCTATTTACTTTCCTTGAGTAGGAGATGTAGGAACAAGTCTGCAGGCTTATAACAAAAAAAGGCAGTGGTCTTCCATTTCCTAACAGAAAATAACATAAATGCTACCTTAAAATACTACACAAGATAGAAAATTCAGGGACTTCCTTTAGCCAGCTCTGCCAGGAAATTAAGCTTCCCAGGTAGAAGAGCAGCACTCATCAACAGCAGAATCCTTCAAAGACCCAGAACAATAACAGGTACTTCTGATAGATAAAATTGCTCTGTATATAAGATAGACCCTATATTTATCTCAATCTCTAGGGGATTAGAGTTGATCATGACAGTTTTCATTAAAACAAGATTGCTAAAAACAAATTGCCATTTCAGAAGACAGGTTTTGCTTTATCTGTTCCTATTCTGCAGCCATATTTAATGTAGCTCTAGAGGTTTTTAATTGTGTTTTCTTGTTTTTTCTTTCCTTTGTGTTTTATATCCATTCCTTGAAATAGATGAGGCAATGTGATGGACTTAACAGTCAGATGCTCAGCGTTGCATTCAAGGAGGGGTTAGATAAGAAGAGCCTAGCCTAGTTGTAAGTAAACATGGGGTTCAGGCTAAGAGCTGTAAGTAGAGCTGTGCTGGTGCAGAATTCACAATGGCATGCAACACTGGAAGCAGATACCAACTTTAAAACAAAACAAAAACCAGTCTACTGAAAACCTTTAATATGAAAGGCTGCAGAGTCCGTTGTCCCTCCAAATTGATGCACTTCAGAAATATGCAATGCCAAAGAAACAATACCCTTTCCTTTCTGTGTCAGGGTATTTCCATCTCCTTACCTTTGTCCTGTCACTCAGGCCAGTGCTGGTATCCTTCACAGCCTGAACCAGGTCTCCTTGAGGCAACATTTCCCCACTGGCAGGTACAGGGAACTGGTTTTTGGAAAGAAAGTTCACTTTGCTTTTGACCATCCTTAAGTCACCTTAGTGCTACCTCATCAGCGTTGACTCTCCTGAACGCGTAATTTCTCCTTCACTGGATACATTCAAAACCCGCCTGGACATGTTCCTATGTGATGTACTCTAGGTGGCCCTGCTCTGGCAGGGGGGGTTGGACTAGATGATCTTTCGAGGTCCCTTCCAACCCCTAGGATTCTGTGATTCTGTGATTCTGTAATTTCATACTCCCCAGCTTTCCTAACCACCTTGCAAAAGCCACGGAAGAAGCTACTAATTGCTCCTTTTACCCTTCTCCTCACCTACCTGACCTTCTGCCTGTGCACCAGGCAGGGCAGGAGGCACCCAGCCCCTTTCTCAAAGATCAGGAAGGGCCCTCTGGGATGAAGCACTCCTCTAGCTCCGGCCTGACTGCAGATGGAGGACTGAGGCAGTCTCTCAGAGATCAGCTCACCCATATGACAGTTTCTTCCCACCATCTGCCTCTTTGCTTGCAGCTGTGACCAGTCTCTCACAGCCAGCCCATGGGGCATGCTGGGACATGGGCTTCACCATGCATGGCTGGAGACAGGACCTCGGCTCAGCCAGGATATGCTTTAGACACTTAAATGTCCAATACCTCTCAATTCACTTTATTTTTGGTGATTTTTAAAAGGAGGTTGAAAGGCACTCACTTGCCTTAGAATTTCTCAAAGTGAATAAGCAGTGTAGTCAGCCTGGACCTCACCAGGCCGAGGGGTTTGGGTCAGCATCCCTCACTACAGGCAGAAGGTGATGTTCTGTGAGCCGTCAATGGTGCATGGTGGCCTCTGGAGGAGAAACTCGGTGTATAGAAATGTCACAGTACAGATATCCTATAGTAGCTTTTCAGTGTTGAACATACACTTTTTTTAAAAGAATAGAAGATGTTACATTGCTCAGCTGGTGTAAGTCTTGCTGGTCTATGTTTAATGTGGTGACACTTGACAGAACTACTTGGTAAAACGTCAGAACGTGTGAGTCAACATTATATTGTAAATTTGTCCATGGCAATATGTATCATGCTGTATTTTTGTAAACATTGTGATGGTTTCCTTTCAAATATTGATAATCGTATGAGGTTAAAAATAGGAACGCTTCTTTAACAGTCACAGAACAGAATTACTGGACTGGACAGACCTCTCTCACTTATCTAAAGATTTGCTAAAATAACTAGTAAGCCTAGCTCTATTTTTAGTGTAAAAAGCAAGTAAGCGTCCTGGAACCACTCACAATCCTCTGCTTTCATATTATGCAAAAAACCCAAATGTATAGTTTCATCCTGAAAGACACTTTGGCACTTAGAAATGGCTTTTCTTTATAAACAAAGTTTTGCCCTCGGTTGCTTGTGTGCAATGGCCAATGACATGAACCCTATTCACAGACAGGCATTAGCAGACACCAGCTCATAGCTTTTTGTTCATGTTTGGTTTTAAAAGAAACATCTTTTCTCAGTTGTCTTTGATTTTAATTGTCATCACAGATACTTGACTCTTGACCCACCCATTTTATTTTTAAAAAAACAAATCCAAACCTTTCTCATCAGCATATTCCAATTAATTTGTTAATGAGGCATTATAAATTCATACACATTGAAATGTCTAAATAGCCACAAGATATTAGGTATAATATTGTGGGACCTGAAATAGATAGCACATAAGCTCTTGCAGAGCAAGATACCCATATTTAAGAAGCATGCTTTGTAAGTCAGCACATCCCTTCCCAGCTCTGGATGCAGACAGCAGGCTTGCGACAGAAGGAAACCGCTATCTATCATGTCACTCCAGAAAGTCCCAGGAGGATAGAGATTCTTGTCTTACCCTTCCATACTCTTTAATCTTACTGTCATTTATGGATCTGCCTTCTCTCAAACTTTGTGTAGCAGTACTGCACGCCCATCTGTGCCAACATGCCTTCGCTATATTTTCTATGACAAATATTTGTGGAGAAACTGTGATTAAAAAACCATTAATCCTGATATTTTTATTGTTATGGTGTAGTTAATTCTATGAATACTTTCTAATGATGATTGTACTGTGTAGAGTAAATACAGGTTAGGGATAGATCTTTACCATATATTGTACAAACAAAAGTGCATAGTGTAATATAGACTAGTAAGGGTTTTGTGACAATTTCTATAGGATGTGTGAATTGTTCTCTATGTGGCAACACACATTTCTTTTAAAGAATATAAAATCTTAGATAATTTTTTAAGCAGTCAATATTTTTTAATTATAAAGACATTTGTTACCTACCGTTTACTATTCCAGGTGTTAATTCTAATTTGAATATTGGTTTTATTACTACATACCTCCAGTTCCATTTGTTCTGTTGCATAAAAATGCACAATAAAAGTTAGTCTCTGGTTAACCTGTCTCTCTCTTTTTCTACAGGCTTTGTGTTAGTGTGGCAGCCGACACGACTGGTTCACATAAAAGTTTTAGATTTATACAAAAGGCTAGAGGGTTGTCTTTTGCATTAAGTGCTTGTTTGGTATGAAACACTGGCAAACACTGTGTAAGATTATGAAGAATTCAAGTATGAATATAATAGAAATCATTTTAACTTCAAAATAGAACTACACACATTCACACACTGGTTAGATAGAAAGTACCCATCTGCAATCTAAAGACCTGGATTTTCTAGTGGCGAAGTTTAAATCCTATTTTAATTCAAAATTCAGTGATGGCTGAATGTCTCCTGTTCTCTTAAATGCTTTAGAAAATCCTGACTCCAAATCATTTGTAGAGGAATTACAGTGACAAATATTCACCCACAGCAAACCCCTTCTGCTGGGCTGCAAAGCAAGAGGGACCTGACCACAACCTGGTGTCATCCATTAGAAACAGTGGGCAAATATTTCCATTATAAAATGGCGCTTTTGGGTGTCTGAAACGTTGCAGAACTAACTCGGGTTGCACTGGTGTTTTCTAGATTGGGGGCTTCAGCCTACTGGATTTTTTTGTGAAAATCCTCATTAGTGAAAACCCTCATTAGTGAAACCCTCGCCAAAACCATTTCAGGTGATTCTGAGAAATGTAGGTAAAAAAAAAAGCCTGTGGTAATCCCTTGGAAAAAAAATAATTAACTTCTCTTTGGAAAGCTCTGACTTCCCAGGCTTTTAGGTAGTGACTTGAAATTTCATCAGAGGGTAGATCCAGAGGCAGGAGTGAACAGGGACAAGCTATGGGGAAACCAACAAGGTGATGGGGCAGTACAGGGAGGAAGCCATCAGGGAAAACTGGCAGGGAAGAAGAGCATGTAGGTAAGGAACCAGAAGGAGCAACTGGGTTTTTGAAGCTTGGAAATATCCTCAGAGAGATTGGGCCTAACAGCAGAGTCTGCAAGAAGCTGGTAAGTGTGAGAGGTGGTGACTGGGGCTGGACAGGTAGGGAGAGAGGGTAAAGAAGTCCATGTGAGGGAGAAGAACCAGTCCTGGGAAACAGCTGAAGGGGAACAGGCAGCACAGCTGGCAAGTGTCATTCAGTAATGCTGAATATCACCCTTCCATTGAATACTCAATAAACATACTGGCAAGGCAATAGTTAAATTGTGTTCCTGCTCTGCCACAGGGCTGATCCTTTCAGACCTTTCCAGATCTTGGCTGGCACTTATGCAGTTGCTCAAGTAGTAAGATGTCCCTGAAGAGGACCTTTAAGGTCAAAGACACTGAATCTCACGCATATGAAGAAATTCCTTTTTACCATACTTGCTTAGAACAAGCTCACATACAAGCTCACACTATCAAAGTCTTCGTAATCTTATTTTAATAAGATTATTCAAATTGCAAAATCCAGCCCTTGGGAGTTCAGCTAGGTAGGAATTGCTGTTTTCTCTGCCACCTCACCTCTGGTGAGGCACCTCTGTGACCAAAGCCAGTGGAAGGAGGAGTGCCAAAACAGGAAGTGCTTCCATGACTGTGAGGAGACGAGTGCAAGAGAGCACAGCATGAAGCAGCATGTTTCAACCATAAGCCCACGGCACCCAGAAGTGGAATAGTTCTACCTCTTCCTTCATAGGGGTTTTGTGAAGATCCGTTCTACTGAAGAACCAGAGCTATAGTGCTAAGCACAACAGAAAAGCCCTTGAAGATGCTAATAAGCCTGCCTGCAGAGTAGCTTGAGAGCATGCAGTACATAAAAGCAGGCCACAGATCAAATGATGAGGATAAAACAAAATGCCAAATCACTGCCGAAGGAGCAGCATCCTCTTGTGGGAGGCTGAGGTGCTGGACAACAGCAGCATTGTAGAGCAGCCAAAAGCACTCCCAGGCAGAAGGAGACTGAGGTACACTTGCACAGCAGCGTTACTTTTTCTCTCTCCTAAGATGTGAGTCTTTAGAATACTGCCTTCACAGCGTTCTCCTCTCAATAGCATGGCAGACAACTGGCTCACACAGCATGGACAAGAACGCAAGGCAAGTACTGACTTGCAAAGTTTAGTTTTGGTTTGTGACATGAGCTTACATGATACCTCAAAAAGAATGGAGAAGAATTAACTCATCTTTTTCTTACTTGGCACGCTGTTATGCTCATCTGCAATATGGTCCCCAGGTGCTTCAGCAGGAGGAAAGTGTGAATACTGCTCCAGGTAACAATCATATAAATCTTATTATTGATACAGAAAACCAATACCTCTGATGTGATTTGAGCACTCCTTGAGCAGGATTTAAGCCACAGGCTCTCTCTTGGTTATTTCCTAGCAAGTTCATACATGAACAGCTCTCCAGGGATAAATCCTCCCATGCTGCAGCATGGACTCTCTTGCAGTACTGGGCAAACCTCTGTATAGGACCTTGCTCTGTGAATACAAAAAGCCTCCTCCAAAGACTCTTCAATATCTGAAGTATAAAAGCAGCTTTTACTGCAGATGTATGACACTAAAAAAAAAACACCAACCCCCCCAAAAAACACACACAAAAAAAAAACCACAACCAAAAAAAACCCCAAAACACCACACCAAACCAGCAAATTAATTACCTGATTGAGGAGAACAAAATCTAACATGAATTTACGTAACAGTGTTGAGAAAAATCTGAAAAAATCTTTTGTCCTTAAAAAGCCTTTAAACTTGCCCACTCATCTGGCAGATACAATTGCCACAACCAAGACAGTCTTTGTAAGGAAAATGGAAAGAAACGGTTTTGCTAATGACTCAAAGCAGTTTCCTATTACAGTAAATTTAGTTTCCGTTTAGGAACAGGGTCAGTAGTACAGCAAAAAAAGTCTAATTAAACCTTTCAAAAAATGCCCTGTAGTAACATGAGTGAAAAACTGAAGTCTTCATGCAAAATTATGTGAACGTGGAAAAAGCTAATAACTGAACTATATACTGAACTGGTGGAAAGAGGGATTTATTTTTTTTTTCCCCAAAGGATAATCCAAAACAAGAAGCTGAGCAGCAAGCAGTTCTAACACAAGTCTCTTGATAAAGAAAAGCAAAGCAAAGGAAACAACCAGGTTACGTTTTCCATCCACAGCATCAGGAAGACAGTTCCAGGGCAAGACTAACCTCCAAGGAAAAAAAAAAAAATTAACCTTCGCACATTTATAAACCCACACAACGCTAACCAGGACACAACTGCACACCTTCTCCACTGATCCAGAAGTGTCCAGTTGTCCACTAAGAAGATGGAGCTCTTGAAAGACTTTGGAATTAGTCTCTTCTGGCCAAACCCCTGGTTTTGAACCACCTGGAGACTGAAGCTATACACTGGCAGTCAGAACCACGGAGGTCCATGAAAGGCATTAAAGGGAAGGAGCAGAACAGTTGAATGCCCACAAGCTTTGCATAGGTCTAGCTAAAAATAGAAGTCACATCCTTTGCTAAGTTCTCTGTGATGAGATGATATCAGTATTTACCAATTTCCTTTCATCAAACTCTGAGCTTAGTGGAAGCAACGGATCTGAACTGGGAGAGAGCTGGGGACAATTATACTCTAAGAAAGCTTGTCTTTCTTCAATGGCAGAAGAACAAACAAATGCCTCATATTTATTATGCTCAGAGGGAATTGAGAAATATAAACAGTAGACATATAAACAGTATGTCTACTCAGGAGCTTCACTCTAGCAGTAGATACAAGTGTTTGGGGTTCTAGGTAAGCATATCATGGAAATTCTGTACAACCACAACTTGCAAGAGGAACATTTCCTCACTGAAATTCAGCAATTACCAAAGCAAACACTATTTGACGTCTCTTGCCATGGGACCAAATCAGATGCATCGTTCAACATAAAGAAAATATCACCACAAATACATCGTCTCCTCTCTCATCTCTTATTTTCCTCTTCATCTCTTGCATTTAATAGACAGATACCTGCTGAAGGAAATTAAAGGCTGCAGAAAGACTTCTCTCATGAGAAACTCATCTCCAGGACTAGACTTGGGTTGCCTTTGCCAGTGCCTCAACCTTAGTCTAAGGCTAGGGCTGAAAGATAACCATGCAAGAGGGATGTGCGTGATTTTTATTGTTCTCCTCCTCTGTTGGAGATACTTCCCTTTGATGCCTTCTTGAGGTGGAGCAGGGCCAGAAAACAGGTTGTCAGGAGAAACAGAGCTGCCAAAATCATTCTTCCACCAAGGAATTAATCTGAGCTCAGCCCAGGATGTCTTGCTTAAAGTATCAGCTCTTGGTTAAGGATTAGCACTGACATACCTTTAATTTATCCTTAGCATTTAGAGGTCAAAATTATGCCTCCCTAGCAAAGAAAAGTGATCATAGAATGAAAAAAAAAAAAAAAAATTATGTATTTCTAACAATTTTCACTTGAAAATTGTTTATACACCTTGAAGATTGAGGATATCAATGCAATAAACTTTGTCATAAAACTATTCAAACTTCTCCTCCTTGTGAGCTGCATCCCTCCACTTCTGTTAACTTCAATGGCTTGCATTGTAATGCATGATGGTAAAGCTCAGGTATTGCCTTGTATGGTGTCTGGCTTAATACACTTGTAAAGTTAACTGCTTCATCGCTCAGTTCTCCCTACCTTCTTCTCCTAATGTCAGTTAGAGGGGCTAAAGACAGAAGAGCAGCCACACAGGGTTCAACCACATGTCTGTTAAACTTCCCTATTCCATCTCTGATGGCAGCCAGATAAAGACGTAGGCCAGAACATAGAACAGCACAAGTTTGATCTCCAAGCCACAGCCTCACTGGAATGTCTTCCCTTCATCAAGGTTTCCAAATTGTCCAAATTAATTATAGTCTTTCACAGTATTTCATTTTTATTTTTGCCGGTATCTGTTCTTTTTCATGAGAAACACAATCAGTGAGATATAAACCTACAACCAAAGATATCTACATACAATTATACAGAGACACAAGTTCACATATGAATGCATCTGCATATGCATCAAATGCAAGATGGATTTTCTTTATGACTGTAGCTTGCTTTGGAAAAAAATTTGACCCCAAACTTAATATTACTTTTGTGTATCCAGAGTGGTCTGATTCACTTCAATGTTAAACTGCTGGCCAATCAGTATCTGGAGGAAGGGGGATGTTGAATTCTCTAAACTAATAAAGATCAGTTTACACTAGAGCACTAAATAACATTTACGCCAGATGGTTTGTAGGAAACTGGGCCTAGAAAAGATCCCAAGTCCCAGTTCAGCACCAGAAGAACTGAAGGATTCTAAATGTAAAAGTAAGATTTAAAAGTCACTACAGAATTTAGGTAAGTCAATATAGGCATTTTACTGGAGTCCAAACTGACATGGCTTTTGCGAAGGCAGAGAGTATGTCCCTTCACTAACACTTTTAACAAGTTTAATTCAAATGGCAAAGGAAGGTTAACTTTCTTTTATCTTTTAATAAACTACCCCATATTAGGGAAGACAGACAAAACTTGATTCTTGAGCAGGACTGTTAAGACCACCTCCAGCCAGATGCCTGCAAGATCCCACTTCAATTCATTACCAACCATTTAACACAATTATTTAAGAATGGCCCTTCAACAAGTATCACTAATAACAAATAAAGGCAGGCTTTTGAAGATTCCAGGTTACATTACATGAAAAGACTGAGCTTTCTCCCTCTTTCAAAGTGGCTGAGACCATCTGTCTGGTTATTCAGACTCACCAGAAGACAGTCCAATATTTGGAACTTGACCTCTAATAGACAAGGCCCTGAAGTCTGTCACCACCCTGCTCAGGCAGATTGTACCATCTGGCTCTTTTAAACAAACCAACCCCACCACCAAAACAAAGCTGTTGTCAATGGTATCACCGCCCAAAAATAATATTGCTGGCCATAGGAGATGAGTTTCTGACATGTAGCCTTTTGCAACTGAACACGACACACTACTGCCCAGTGTCCCTGCAAGAAAGTCCATTGAGAAAGGGAGTGTCTTAACTATGAAAGGAAACATCTTCAGAAATCAATATACCGCATATCCAAAAAACTTTCCTCAAGTATGTTGCTTGACCACCTTATTTCTGATACTATACAGACAAAAACTCCAGGTTTTGAAGTTTCTTCACTTTATTACCTACACTTCCTGCATTTTTTCCTCCTTTCCAACCACAGATTTCTTTTTAGCCAAATTAGTTCTTTCGATAAATGGATAAATCACCAGTTTTCATCAGTATTAGTCATAAAAAGTGAACCAGACAACATGGTGAATCCTTTCTAAGCTAATTTCAAGTGAATATTACCTAGCTTTTTCTTAAGAGGCTTGGACAGCTTTCCTGGGATTGTGAAACTGAAGTTATTATGTAAGCCTAATACATAAAACCAACCTCTTCCAAAAATTCTCCATACCCTTGGCTATGCACAGGCAATACGATGGATGACGATCCACCTGTCTTACCACCTTTCTTCATCTCAGTCTTAGATCTGGACCAGGACTGGTAGCCCAAACTGGAGGCAGTGCCACTGGTGCCTCCAAGACATGCAAAAAGAGCTTACCCTGTACTGTGGCAGGTCCTGCGCTCTTTGGGGACAGGGGTGAAGAGAATGAAAGGCACAGATGCCACTGCAGTATGGAAGGAGGAGTAAGTACAGCTTGGCTGTCCTGGGCAGGGTGCTCGCATATCACTGCGTGGTGTTTAACAGAAAGTGTACTGCTAACATGGTAAACTGAGTAACTAGTACAAACAAGTGGATATAACCTTTAGTTTGCATTCACTGAATACTTTCATATGCGTTTTGAATTCAGAAGCATAGCAGATCAACTGCATAAAGCCAGTGTTACTGCTTACCTTCATAATATACATAATATATATAAAATTGCTTGAATTAACAGAACACAAGCTTTACTGGCTATGTAACATTTTACTGAATAATTACAACTTCCAGACATTTGACAGGATGTACTAAAATTCAAGTATAATTACAAATGAACATATGCAGAAAAATATTTAAATTCCTACATCTCAGAAATCAAACTTACTTTCCCATACTAATATGAAGTATCCAAGACACAGAATGAAAAAGTTACTAAACTAAAAAGCGAGGGGAGGGACGGAGGGGAGGAATAAATTTGATTAAAAGGTTCCATGGAAAAACACGTTTCAACTCTGAGGTTGCCCTTTCAAAGTTCTACCACCAGTGAAAAACCTCACCCTTGACTTTCAGATTTAATACAATTTTGGCAATAGCCAAAATGCTTTCAGCATTTTTAAAATGCTTTCTCTTGCGTAGTTCTTCAGCATCTCTAATTTGAAGAGAAACTTACAAAAAAAAAACAAAAACAAAAACTTTCTCTTACATCATTTATGCAATACTGCATATTTTTTTTCCTTCTGTCTTCACCCTTGAGGCAGCTGATCACAACCTCAAAACTTTTAAACAGTCTAAATTTAGGTTACAAAAAAAAAAAAAACTAAAATAAATCAAAGGTATCCTAGAGCGTAGGGCTGTATTCCACTACTTTAACAGACACCTTCTGTTCATAACAGCACTAGGAACACTGGCAACACTAAAGTCTGACTGGACTTACTGTCATTGTAACACCTATAAAAAGTAACCAAGACCTTATAATCAGTGGCTTTGATTTACACAGAAAAAAGAAACTGTCACCAAGAGCCTTGTGTAATATAGGATAGAATGACAATTTTCTGCTCATCTGCTGTAATGTTATCCTACCCACCTATGGTATTTAAAAATAAAATGTACATCCCTTTCACACCATGTTTTGCATGTTTTCTTTAGCTCCTTTTCAGAATGTGATCATTTAACTAGAAATTTTGCTTATCTGAAGAATTTAATCAACTTGAAAAATATGGACTAATATATTCACCAACAGTTACAGTCCATTGCAAGAATTCTGCAGACCTTAGAATACCGCACCTTTTTTTATTTCCTAACATCTTCAGCAGGGTGCTTCAATCATTTTCTGGTTGAAAGAATCAATTTTATTTTCTGTTTAATTGACTCCAGCTCCCATTTTCACAATTAATAATACTCACCACCCTCCACTCACCAAATACATACCTCACCAGCAAAGCCCCAGACTGAGGTTACACCACCCCCCTTGGCGTTAACACTAGGTTTTCAGAGAGCACACAGGTGTATACCCGCAAGACAGAATATCATAGGAGGAAACAGTTACATGGAGGCACTGGTTTTCACTGCAGGAAAAGAAAGATGACTTTTTGCTGGGAGTGGGAGGAAGGAATCACCCAACTATCTGAATATTGTTAAAAGAAAGAGACTGTCATACTACACAGTTATTCTCATCAAATACCATTTCTTACTGTTCTTTTCCTCTCCAGTGATAACTTCTTGTTTCTGGACATATTTTTAAGAATGCATTCATCTTTTCCTGTTCAAGTGCTCAAGACCTTCATTTTTTCCCTTCCTTATATTCTTTTCTTTTTACCACATACTTTGTAATAGTTTCTTTCTTTTGCTTTGCAAAGCCTGATTGACTGCAGTTTCTATAGTCCATACAACCATTTACAGCTCCTGGCACATTTTATATTCCTCAAAGGACATGCATTTCAAAAATCTGACTCTTGTGCTTTTAAAGCCTGGATTCCTATTTCTTTTTATATATAATAAAGATATTGTCTACTTTTGATCTTAATTATTTGTGTCTCACTAACAAGAAAGGGAAAATTACTTTTTTCAGCTATGCAACCCCTCTACCAAAAAAAAACAACAAAAAAAAACACAAAAAAAAAAAAAAAAAAAAAAAAAAAAAAAAAAAAAAAAAAAAAAAAAAAAAAAAAAAAAAAAAAAAAAAAAAAAAAAAAAAAAAAAAAAAAAAAAAAAAAAAAAAAAAAAAAAAAAAAAAAAAAAAAAAAAAAAAAAAAAAAAAAAAAAAAAAAAAAAAAAAAAAAAAAAAAAAAAAAAAAAAAAAAAAAAAAAAAAAAAAAAAAAAAAAAAAAAAAAAAAAAAAAAAAAAAAAAAAAAAAAAAAAAAAAAAAAAAAAAAAAAAAAAAAAAAAAAAAAAAAAAAAAAAAAAAAAAAAAAAAAAAAAAAAAAAAAAAAAAAAAAAAAAAAAAAAAAAAAAAAAAAAAAAAAAAAAAAAAAAAAAAAAAAAAAAAAAAAAAAAAAAAAAAAAAAAAAAAAAAAAAAAAAAAAAAAAAAAAAAAAAAAAAAAAAAAAAAAAAAAAAAAAAAAAAAAAAAAAAAAAAAAAAAAAAAAAAAAAAAAAAAAAAAAAAAAAAAAAAAAAAAAAAAAAAAAAAAAAAAAAAAAAAAAAAAAAAAAAAAAAAAAAAAAAAAAAAAAAAAAAAAAAAAACCAAAAAAAACCACAACACACAACAAAAGTCTTTTTGGTACACTTTTGACTTCTCGGTTACATCAAGCAAATAAACTGCAAAAGAGATGTCAGTTGTACTCTCTATTCAGAGCTAACAATGACAACAGTAGCAGAACAATACTTAAGCTAGAAGAAAAAAAGCACATTGTCATTTTACATTCACTTCTGCAGCGTAAGCCTTTCGGCATGCACAGAAGTTCAGGTTTTGTACAGGAGTCAATATTAATCAATTGTTCTAGCCTCGCCAGCCAGAATGCCTTAAGAACTTATGACCATAAAATGAAATACTTTTCTTTCAAATCTTAAAATATGCTTCTGTGGATTCTTTTGTAAGAAAGACTTCTAACTTAACTTTACAAAAAGGATTACTTAATTCAGAATTTTCAAAAATTGCCATGCTTTCAATACACAAAAGCCTAAAAACTCTTTGCAGGAAGACTGTATTCAATGCACTCATTTGTAGAAATACTGCCATAATGTACATCTTTTTCTTTGTTCCAGAAAAAAGAAAAGTCAGCTAAAATGGTAACAAATAAGACCACAGAATTGCGATCACCTGCACAAAATACACCTAAAGCTCTTCCTCATACTCACCCTTATCAAAGTGGGGCCAGTAAAAATCTCATGGTAAAAACTGAGTCTCTGGATAGAGCTAAAAAATCCTGCAACTGCCAAAACCTGTCAGTTTTGGCCAACATGATTTGCAGCTTTTAAAACAGCAATCACTACTGTCACCTATCAATAAACAAAAAGTAAATCACAGAATCTAGAGACCAAAAGTAGCATCTAGCCCTGCTATTAAAAACATAAGATGTTTTTAATAATATAAAGTAAGGGTTATTAGAAAAATAATAAAAATCTATTTGGGAATTCAAGGAAAGAGAAAAGCAGAGGATAAAAAAAAAAGGAAATTCAGCTTGAGTACGAGTCACAAAAGATAAAGGATGTTACATGTCCTTAAATACTATGTTTTCCTGTTCCCTGAGTCCCTGCTACTTCTAGGCCAGAACACACAGCAAACACTCTCTGTCATAGAGTATTCCACTGAAGTATTTACTGCTATAACATGCTTAATAAACGCTTTAGAAAGTGGAGGGGTAAGAGGAGGAGACATCAAGTACTGAATTCCAGTGTATAAAGGAGACAATTCAGACATCAAATTGATTCACTGGGGAAAGGTAATCACCTCACAATTTTATCTCTTACAGAAAAACAAATTCTATAGGAAAACATGTATTATTAGTATCCAGCCAACTTTGACTTAAAAACATTAATATCTTGGTATGTTGGAACATTAAGACAATTTTTTAAACACTGCAAGATTTACAGTTAGAGACACTGTGCAACGTGTAAGCAATCTTCTGCAAAGCAGAGGGCCGTAGTACTTTAAGCACAATTGGAAAAAATAGAACCTGCAAAGCCAGTCTACAAAAATAAATTATTTTAAAAGACCACACTCAATTGAAAAAAATTCTAGAATATAACTTTATTGTTAGCTAAATCCTCACTCCTTTTCCTTAAAATCAATCTAAAAGAAACATTATGCAATTGCATTTGTGATAAAAGAAAAAAATCCACTCCTCCACACTTAAGTTGTTTGGTTTTGGTTTGGTTTTGCATTTTTTAATTCTGACGATTCTATCATGTAAATGTATTAGCTCAACATTTTCCTCAAAAACACTAAACCAAAAGTAAACTGAGTTCTGGACCCATATCACCTCAAGTTTTAGATCATAAAGACAATTAAGAAAAGAAGCAGTAAAACTGTCAAAACTGTGAAAAACAATCTGCAAATTATAATACATATTAAAATTTAACAGCTTGGAATTACTTTTCATTTCCAGCCTGACAGGCTCAATGAATCGATATTTTCATTGAACTGCAAGACATGTAAACTTACAGGGTACTGCCAAAACCAGTCTGCATGTCTTTTTGTGATCATCACCATCCAGGCTGCTTTTAAAAATGGAACCGAGTCCTCAAACTATGCAACTGTTACATCCCCAAAAACATTCAATTTCAGGCTTCTTAAATTTAACATATTGTACTGCTATTATCAATAACGTAACTGGGAGATAAGGATATGAGTTTTATTTTGGAATACAGAAAAAAAGGTGTGTGGATGGGTATGCTTCTCACTCAGATAGGAAATTAAGATCAGAATTACATCTCTGATGAATAAGAACACATTTTTATAGGCTTTTGGAGCAGATGCCCTGCAAGAAGAATATAAACTCATGCCTCCTCTTAAACAAGATACGGCAACACTTCAGTATGGAGATAACACAAACTTCTCAGTGAAATTTCTGCCCTGTAAAGTGCATACTAACTACTCATTCATCAGTAACTCTGGCATACAAATCACTTAGATGGCACTGGCTGTCTCCACTAACCATCCCAGTAAAAGCCTTTTCCCAGTTTCACTTCTCTTCATGTTTTTAAGATTTCTGGAATAACAGGTTTATTAAAGTGTTTATTCAAATTATAAATCCACATAAATATCCTAGGAAGAAGGGCAGGATTCATTATCAGATTCCCCTGCTCTTCATGAATAAGACTAACAGCAGCAGCGTGCACACTGAGATGACATGGGTCATGGAAGGGGGAGGTGAAAGGGAAATAATTTATCATGTGCTAAAATATGCCTTATTTACTTGAAACAGTACACTTCCAACTTATCTTTGAACTGAATTTCAAATCATCAGGCTTAAATATACTGACTAGTTCTACAACAGGAGAAAAACAGCTAAAGGAGCCTTCTTTCAGATTAGCCATAAAAAGCTACTTGCTCTACGGAAGCCACTAGTGAGTAGGGATTATGGACAAGGGTACTAAAGAGACCCCTTCATCCATAGTTACTGTATGTGAAGTCCCATCTGTAACTAAACTCTGGAATGTTTTTCTGTTAAAAATAACCAGCATGCAAAGTTCTTTGCAGTTGTCAAAAGGCATGCTTTTTAAAATCCTTGTAATTCACTGGTTAATGACACTTAGAATGAGAAAAAAATATCTAATAAGATTTTAGCAAATCTGGACATATTGGTCTCCACAATTATTACTTGCTGCAATGCTTATAATTTCATCTTTAGTTGATTTCTGAAGACTTGTGTTTCATATCAGCATTTCTTCTTTCAGCAAGTCAGTCATTAATCATCAACTGAGTCACTAGGAGGGTCTTATTACCACCTCTCACCCATGAGCAATTCTCATTCTACTCAAATATGTTAAAGTGCATAAAGAATTTTCCTCAGTTATTTATATGCAGTTACTTCACTTACATTTCAACTTGCATCATAGTGCTCATGGCCTTATTAATAAAGACTGTGTCTCAAAGAATCCCGCACAGCTTGGATGCCTACTGCAGAAAGCCTTGAGGCTGATTATACACAGTGCTAGAATTGCACAGCTCAAAGTCATGAACTCTAAGCACTGGATTGCTGAGGACAGAATTACTTTCCCAAACAAGTAAGGTAAAGTAAGCAGTTCAGAATTCAGGTAACAGATAATGTCTAAAGGTAAATAAATTAAAAATACAATGTATTCATTCGTTTAATTATAAATAGTTCTAATACATTTTTTACTATTCCATCTACATCTCTTACACCTTCTAGCAAAGGCCTTATCTGGCAATACAGCCTATTAAAAGTATAAAAAGCCAAAAATGCCAGGTAACTTTTAATAAGCACTACCATAAATATCTCCCAAATTACATCTGAAAATACAAATAAGAGAAAGTGTCAAAACAGGGAAAAAAAGAACTAAATTTAGAGAGAGGAAGTTCGACGAAATCTCTACCCAGTAATTTCTTCACAGTAACTTAATATCCTCTGGCTAACCACATATAGCTGACTCCACTGAAGAAAAAAACCTTATTTTTCTGAAGTGTGGTTGGTAATCACAACAGTAGCGAAAAGCAGGTTTCCAGGTTGTGGTATTTGAGAGAAGGCCAGTGCCTGTTTCACATAGAAAAGAAAAACTGTGAAACAATCACATAGCTGAAATATTACAATTAGTTTAAAGTTGGCAGGTTCCACTGGAACAAACTCTTCCTAGCTAATCTTAATATCTCCCAAGAACCTTTAATGATATCTTGAAAGAAACTAAAGAAGTGCAAACTGACTGCAAAGGGACACAAATGGAAAAACTAGGTGTGTTGTATACTTTCAGGCAGCTCTATTTGCCTAACTAAACCTCAAGTCTTAAATTGTGAATTGCAGTAAATATACACTGACACACTCTCCTGTGGAATTTCAGTCAAGTAGCTTTTTTAAATTGATTTTGCCATGGAAATTGTTGTCGGCGAGTCTAGCACTCTTCCAGAAACAGAAGCAGTGCTAACAGTCCAGGAAGCCTACAGCAACAAGTAAGTGAGGTATGGTGCTGAGGTCACTGCTATTTCAGAAGCTTTTCAGCCCTTTACATGACTTCCTTCCAAAACAGTAGCAACCTGAAGGTTTCTTCCACCAAGTCTATAGTATCTCCAAATCCACATGACGAACATCGGGATTTCGTTGCTGAAATAAATTAAAATAAATAAATCAATTACTGAAAATATCCAAACACATTTTTGCACAGGGATGTAAATAATGTAATTCCAGTATGATGTTGGCAACTGGGTAACAAATCCCCTTTTCCTGGTAACACAGTGACTATTCTGAAGTGAGGAATAGCTTCAAACAACACTTCCCATACCATAAGCAATTTTTTGAAAGCTAAGTCATCTTTTCATTTGACAAATACTTTTCAACACCACAGATAAATTATTTCTTATGCTTTGTAAAGTATGAAGCAGCTCTCTTCATTTTAAAAAGGCAGTCCAAATAAACATAGGTATATCCCACTTCAAAACAGGTTTAATAGACAATTTCCCAAATGGGTGAGATTGCTGAAATAATTTGTTCTTACTACTGAAGCCATTTATAAATATTCAAAATAATGTTTCTATTAAGAAATATGCATTTTCTGATATTGTTGAAATATGTTATTGTCATTACATGGATTGTATAATCCACGAGAGGTTTACTGAAAGTCACCAACTTCCAAGTCATCCAGCATGTGAATCGGACTATCATATTTATTAAAGCACATTCAACAGCAACAAAATCCCTGAAATCCCTGCCTGTACAAAAATAATGTATTCATGTTTATAAAATAACCAGTCATGATCCTACTCTTCAAAAACCATGAAGAACTGGATCTGCTGGTGCAATTAAACACAACAATATTTTTATTTTTTGAACAACATTACCGTAGGTATGGGAACTAAAGCTGTAATAGTTATCAAATATAATAAGCAACGGCTGACATGCTCTTGAGCAGTGTCTCATGATCAGAAAATGCAGTCGTGACAGGTCTGTATTTGACTGGCAGTCAGTATACTGATAGTTCTGTATTTGTGCCAGATAAGGTAAGAATAACAGCAACAATATAATTACAAAATTAAAAATGGGAACAGTCCTTTGTTGCATCAACCAGATGACATTTAAATCACAGGATGAACAAAAAACAGTAATGACAAGAAAATTATGACAGGCTGATAAAATAAGTAAATACTGTTCTGCTTCAGCAAGAACAAAAAACATTGAGTAAAGTCCTCATCACACTCTGATATATTTTATACTAATTTTGATACAGATTTTACAAAAATAAAATTGAAATTTGCTTCTTTACAACCAAAACTGAATTCAACAGCCTGTATATAAGCCTGTATATAAGCTGAGAATACAGTAGTAAAGACACGGTCAGGCCTCGTTTCACAAAAACACTGTTCTATAGTGGTATAAAACTGAACAAAATACATAACAAAAGGATCAGTGGAAAAGCATGGGTTTGCTGCTGGTCAGAACTTAGTAATACTAGCAAGAAAATTTGCCCTAGGATTATCAACCTCTCCTCTTCTCTCATATTTACAAACAAAATCCTAAGAAGCAAATGTAGTGATATTGTTTAAAATGTCCCAGAATAATCATCAGCTAAGTTTTTTACCTTTAGGTCCTTCTCGAGTCTGTCTACTTCAGCTCCCAGTGTGTCAATGATATTCTCACCATGCTTAAGCATGAACGCTTCTAATTCTTCAAGGTTTTTCACTTGCTGAATTTCCTAGGAAGAAATAAAATATAAGAGGTTGAGATGAAGGAAAAGAGTAACACTAAGTAATACTATAGAGGGTCCTGACATATTTCCAAAAAACAAAACAAAACAAACCCACACATGCAACAAAAGCAACCAACAAAACCCCAGACACTTTTCAGCTTTTGTGATTTCCTTCCAAAACATCACCTGTCCTTATGTCGCAAAGAAACAGAAGAGAACAGAAGAGTAGCATCTATTCAATGAAAAGAGCTGGCTTACCATTACACCTGCACTTGATTAAAAAAAAAAAACTTCTGTATTTAATGATTTTCCTCCTTTATTTTCCAAATAAGTTTAAAGAATTCCATTAATATTCTGTACGTTTCTGGGGTAGCCCATGGTCACAGCAAGGCAGACATGGGTATCCTTGTCTTTTGTTTTCATACATTCTCACTATCCCATTACTCTGCTTACTCTGGACATTACATTACCAGCTCGGCTGGAAATCTGAAAGGATTACTATGAATGCTGCTGTAAATATGGCTCTTCCATAATATGGAAAAATGGAAAGATAGTTGATAGGAGCAGAGACTAGGAGAGACCCATAGCACACAAAACTACAAGAATGAGATTAAGGAAGACAATGCTATGTGCCTCCCTCCAAAAAACACAGAGATGCCCGAAGCACCGAACCAGGTATTACTGCATTGTCAAGAGCTTTCCTTAAAGGCCTCACACCAAGCTGGCCAGAAGCTATCGGTCTTGTAGTGTCTCAGCCATAGTTTAGGTGATAGACCTGCAGTATGTTTAGGACAAAGAGGTTATTGCTAGCAGACAAATAAATAAATAGCCAATTCTTCTAGTATATACAACTCAACATCAATTACAAAAAAAGATTAATCTGAATGGCAGCATTTCAACACATATTTCATGACTTTAGGAAGAGTAATGTTGATAGCAATGCTAGTTGAATGTGCTAGTTATTTGAAAAACTTACAGATCAAAAGGCAAGGACTCTGCCCTCAACTTGAGCTGGCTGAGTCCTGCTGAAAGCAGCTACCCTTCAGCAATGGTTTTATAGCTGACAGGTTACTGCCGGAAGCTGCAATGGCTCGAGAAACACTTGCCACCCTAGAAACAATCAAGGAAGAACTTTCTGAACTGTACTAGTTGGAAGAACCAGCAAAGACTATGCAATCACTAAAAGGGAATAGTGGGTGAAGAATAAAAGCGAACAAAGCCTTTGAAAAGTAGCCAGCTGAACAGTTGCAACAGCAAAGTAACTGAGATTTGGCAATATAAAACCAAGCAAACCTGCAGGGCCTCAGTTGTGCAAAGCTGATAGCCACCTTCCTCTCAAAAATGTATTAAACTGAAATCCAGTATATGAACAAATCACTTATTGCACTACATATATAACACAGATACATTCTTCTTCTGCCACTTAAGAGCAGTAGTTTTTAAAAACTGGGACACTGGCCAATGGTATAAAAAAATGCAATCGTTTAAATTCAAACTCAGATAACTGGTAAGTTGTGTTTAACGGACACACACAAAATCCAGATGTCTGATATCTACTTTTCATTTTGAAAGGGTAACAAAGAAAAATCTTGTAGCTACACAAGCAAATATATATAAGCAATTCACTGGTGAAAACAGGTAAACAAGCAGAACATTTTGCCTATTTAGCACTCTCCTTATAATTTTGATAGATTATTCTTTACTACATTCTTCATAGGTCTGCCATGTGAAATCCAGCTGCAAGCAGTTTTAAATTTCTGTACTTGAAGAGAGAGATTAAGGAAAGCCACTGTGAATGACACTAAAATCAGAGACAGACACTTACTTAAGGGTGGTTAATTGTTAAACATTTTCAAAATGCTAAGTCATGTGATGCAAGCAATCCATAATCAAGCCTAGTCTGAATGGCATGATCTGTAAACTGTAGTACTGCATCTTCAGCACCCAAAGCAAATGGCTCTGCCAAAAGATGCTTATTCTCAGGTGATAGGCTACCAGATTTAACTGGAGATCTTGTAATTCAATTCAAAAAATATACAAAAATTATATTCTCATAAAAATGATTTTCAACAAATCTGTACTTTCTTAAAAAAAAATAAAAGTGCCCTTCTCCTACCCAGGCCCCACTCAGCCCAGAAGTGGCTCAATTTCACAGCACCACGTGATCTGAACCCATGTACAGACATTTAAGATGCTAATGAAGTAAACATCTGCAATTCTTCAAAATGAAGAAATGTAATATATCTCACCTACTTGAAACTGGAAAGTAAATAGCAAAACCCCAAAGGTTTTTTTTTTGTTGGTGGTTTTTTGTTTTGTTTTTTTTTTTTAACATACTTGTAGCAGCTGTTCAATGTCTTGTTTTTCCAGGTAAGAACGAGTAACAACCCGACCATCAAAGTCTACTTCTGCCTTGAATCTCACTTTGCTCATTCCCATGTCTGTGGCTTTAACATCATGAATGGCCCTGAAACACATAATTTTTAAAGAAAAAGTAGAACATAAAACAACTAGCTAGTTTCGACTTCTGCTGTTAACAATACCATCACAGTAAAATGATCCTGTAATTTTAAAAGGCCACTGCCTTTTAAATAATTCATTCAATAATACAAATGTGTATGCGAAAGCTTGGGCTACAAAGCTTGCTTAGGGAAGCTAGTAAACACCATTAATTCAAACTAGGGAAAAGAGCAAGTTTCACATTCAAGAAAAATTTGTCAAAGGACTTCAAGTTGTTGGGTTTGAGCCATCAGTTACAATCTTCCCCCCCTCAAAAATGGAAAGACACATTTTCCAGTTCAACAGTAGCACAGTTACCCAATAGCTGCTGCTAAGTAAAAATTACCAAAACTGTCACTCCATATAGTTTATGCCTAGAGACCTGCAATTACACTCCTTAAGCACAGAATCAGTACAGCCTGTACCACACCATGTATTTTATTTTCAAGTTCTCAAAGTCTTATTTCCTACACTTCAGCTAAGATGAGTTCAAGAAAGATTTAAGCACCAAAAGTGTAAATGAGAGTTAAGAATGGAATGTTTGTATAGAGAAAAAAAAAAAAATCAAAATATTTTTCCAAGTCAGAACAAGTCTTACTGAAAGTCCATCCTGGATCACAAATACAATAAGGGATATAACTAGAAATCACCAAGCAAAATGAAGACAAGAGAAATAGCCATAAGCCAAAAAAGAAATCATGAAGTTCAGCAAACTGATTGGAGAAGCATAAAAAGAAGCATTGTCTGATACAGCCAGCATTTTTAAGTACAGCAAAAGCAAAGGTTAACCTGGAAACAAGCCTGCTGCTAGATGGAAATGGTAAAATTGTTAGTGATTATACAGAATAAGCAGAAACATGCAATAATCATTGGGGTTTTTGATCTAAAAAAGCAAATCAATATATTAGTACAAGGAATTTTCCTATTAGTAGCAGAGAAGTACACTAGATATTTAAAAGGAATAACTGCTTCTAATTCAGCAGGCTCCATAACATGCATTCACAAGAACTAAGGTTAACTATTTTTTTTTTAAGTAGTGAAGATTTAGCTGAAAAAAAGCCCCTACAATACAGAGATTACTTCCTTCAGTAGTACAACAGTTAATATTGTCTGATAAACCAAACACTTTATCAGCAGAACATAATGTTCAGGCATGCTACTTCTGGAATAGTAAATTAAGTGGTGGTGCTGCTGATGGGGGCAAAAGGGAGTAGAATCACAGTCTCTGGAACCTTTGATCAATTTAGATTTAAAATACCTTCTGATGAATACTCTATTATTTCCTAATACACTCCCTTCATATTTGGCAGAACACACCTGAAAATAAAGACTGCAAATCGTCCCTGAACGAACAAGGCAGGACCGTTCTGAGAAGCAGCAACTGTAAAAGTATTGAGAACTAGGATGCAGTTTGGTAATTGAATATCCTGAAAGGTTGAAATAAAAAGGCAAATATTAGCCAGAGCTATAGAAACAGACCAGTACACTCAGGAGCTTTTTCTTTTACCTCTGGTGTCAGCCCGAAAAATATAAGACTAGAACATACTACAAACAACTCCATTTAGGAAAATGAGATTTTGAATGTTCAAAAAGTGACAAAACTCTTACACACCCAAAGCTATGTTGATAAAAATGTACAAGTAAACTTCTGAAGAAATACTTGATGCTAAAAGACTCCCTCCTTACACAGGAAAAAAGTTGAAAACAAAACAAAACACCCCAAAAAAATCCAGACTAACAAAAGTTGGAACATGAAAAAAAAAAAAAGTAGTGACTTTTCCTACGAATTATGTCTAGTCACAAGGAAGAGTAATAGATGTGCACATCTCAGAGAGGTGAGATCAAGACCAGGTCTCTTATTAGAAGATGTAAATTAAGCAAGCTCAAGATGTTAGGCTTGTTAAAAGAACTTGGTCAAAGACAAAGCACACACTAAAAGAAACTGAAGTGGATAATGCAACGGATCTAAGAGATCACTCAAGACTAAGCACCTAAAGGAGGTCCTGCAAACAGTGCGATGAGAAGTACCTAAAGACGTCAGCTTCTAACCTTAAGAGAAACACAGAGTTTCTTATCAAGTCTTCATTTTTTTTCTTTGTGTTTTTTTAATAAATAAGTTAATTCTTGTTTGTGTAAAAAAAAAAAAATGTTTACAGCAAGGAGATGAACAAAGTCTGCTCTGCTGAGAAGTTGTAGCCATCTACAAAATGGATTATTATATAAAATGGTGCTTGAGATAGGAGATATTTTATTATTCCAGAGTGAGACAAGAAAAACCCACCTGTGCATTTTGGAAAAAAGAAACACAGAAGTTGTGTGTAAATAACCATGTGAACTCACCTACTCTAAGACAGATCTGTTGACACATGCACCACAAATATTTTGCCACACAAATATTTTAACAGAGCTTAATCACAGATATGTGAAAATTCTAACACAATTCTATTCCAAAATAGAAATCTTGTTTAGCTTCTGCAATGAAGGGCATGTCCTTCAGACCTGTTGCTTGCAACTGAGATGATACAGCATTTGGTTTATTTCAAGTATTCTGATATTAACTAATGGGCTTGGTTTTCTTCCCTCCAGAGCTCAGTAATGACTACAAATTATAAAAGCACTAAAATATGCCAGCTGTTTATGAGAAATACATTCCTAAATAAAGATTAAGAAAACAAAAAGGGGTTTGCTTCTAAATCAGGGTTAAGACGGTTAAAAGATAAAATAGCTTCTATACAAAGCATTTAAAGAAGATTTCAGAATTGCAATGAACTCTAAGTTTATTTCACTACAAATTGAGTTTTTCTAAAGAAAGAGAAATTAGCACTGAATTCATTCTGTAATCATCTAACATGCAGAATGTATTACATCATAATGCTACTGCAGCATTTCACTGCAACTGCTACAGAATTCCAGACACGGAATATTAACAGTAACAGAATATTTAATGCTAATAAACTATAAAAGCAACATTACAGTATCATTTAAGTGCTTGCATTTCATGCATTCAAAAATAATTTTAAGATGGCTTTCTCATTAAGTCATTGTCAACTTCTTTAACTAATGTAACTGTTAGAACATTAACAATTTTATTTCAGCTGTGGAACATCTGAGAAGTACAAGTATTCACTTACTGATGTTTTTAGCACAGAAATATGTCAGTTAAAATTAAGATCCTAAAATCTCAATACAGAAGAAACCTTCCTAAAAATAATCAATCTCACCAGGTATCTCATTTAAAAGCTTGAGCTACTTTTTTTTGTATGTTCCATTCTTCTTTCTGTTCTTTTTAGCAGAGGTTCAGCTGTAAAGATTCGTACCTTACTACAGGATCGCTTTCCAGTAACTCAGTGAGTCGCTGCAGTTGTTCGGGTTGAATGGATCGTCCCAGCAGGGCTTCAGTGTTCGTGTAGATTAGAAATGCTGACACAGTTCCTAACAAAGTTCCAACACCTAGAGACCCCACACTGTCATAATAAGGGTTTCCTAAACAAGACATTTTAAACAGTCAAATTAGTTACACACACCATTTCTAAAACATACCAGGTAATTTGGATTTCACACTGGAAAGAATGCATAGTTAAGGGATTCTTTGCTTTTTGCTATTTCATGGGATTTTTTTTGTTTGGTTTGGGTTGGTTTTTTTTTTCCAAATGCAATAATACTTTTCAACTGAGGATGAAGCTGCAAGAAAACTAGTTATCTTAAGATAAAGCCTCAATTCACTCCTATCCCTCAGCCACTCCTGTCTCTTGCAGGACTAATAAAACTCCTGACAGCCATTCAGCTTTCTGTGTATAGATTTATCTTTATTAATATAAAATTCTATACACATAAACACAGGTAAGAGCACAAAGTCTTTGTTCTTTTATCAGTAACTCAAAAAAACTTAAAAGTATTAACCATTTCTGGAATACAGTAGAATACACATTCAGATCTGTAGAAAGAGTAATGTATATTTAAGTTTATGAAGCAAACTAGAGATGGAATAAAAATTGACTTCTATATAAAAACATGAAACTTGCAATTAATGCATTAGAAGCCAAACAAAATTACTATATTTGGTTTTTTAAACAATTCAAAAGCCAAAGATATGACTTTAAAAGGGACAAATAAATAACCTTTCCTCTTTAGAAAATTTAATTGTCCAGCAAAGAGATTTTGAATCAGTTGCACTACAGATCATCCTACATGGACGAGTTAGGTTGGACACACTGTTCAGGAGCAGCTATTTTAATCTGAAGGTAACACTAATTCCACTACATATCAAAAGGAAGGAAAGAACTGCTTCTTTAAATCCTCTCCACGTGCAGATGAATCTGAACACCACTGTAAGGAAGCTCACATTATGTAATCCCACCATGACACAAAGTGATTCACATAACTGACTACAACAAATACACCTTTGGTAAAAAATACCTTTGTTTATATGACAAAACAGCTCAGAAGGAAGTTAGACCCTTTTCCAGGTACTCTTTGAAGCTTAACTTCACCAGTAATAGACATATGAAAACCACCAAACTTTTAATTTGATGTATTTTTAACTGAAACTACTATAAATTAGGTCAGAGAGCAATATAATATAAGCTTACACAGTACAAGTATCAGTAAAAGACCGGAGATGTATTTAAGTCAACCAGTATAAAGTAAATGCTCTGTGTTCATGTCATGCACAGGAGGAAGTTCACAACCTGTCTGCCTCAAACTAAGGGAAAAATTTACCTGTTAAAGAAGTCAGACCCATACAGGTAGCAGCTACGGCCACGCTCAAAACTGCTGCAGCATCCTCCAGTAATACCACATTTGTACTAGGATCACGACTCTGCACAACTGTGTAAACAACAACATAAAATTACATTACTTTGTAAAGCTTACCTTTACTACATTATGCATATTACTTAAACTATACTAATGCTAGAAACTTAAAAATTTTGATAAGCATACATGTGTAAACCGAATTTGTGCATATGCACACACTTCTGAGAGCTTTCATAAAAACACAGAACAAGCCCTATGCTAAGCTTCTCCAAAATGTTTGAAAAATGTAAAGGGGCATTTTATCCTGAAAAATACAAGCAGTTTAATAAAAGTATCAAAGTAGTGTTCCTTAAATCAGCAAGTTTTCACCTAGTTTGTAAAATGTATTTGTTAATAGAAAACTGATCAATAAAACAAGGGGCAAAAGAAGACAGGCAAAATTGTTTTAAATAACCACATACCTGATTGCTACAATGACACATACCATATTGATAAAATGACAGACCCTTGGCTCGAGCACTCCTGCGAATTTCATTTATAGCCACAAGAAGGGTAGCTGAAACAACACAAAAATAGTTGCTGATAAATGGTTAGAGGCAATTAACACTTGGTTACAGTTTGAAAAGGGGGAACTTTCTATCATAGGAATAGATCATCAAGAAAGGTCTGATTATTGATACTCTGAATAATGATAAAGCATCAAGTTACCTTCTTTCTACATGCGTGTCTCCCATGCAAATCAGAGCAGTTATATTCACTGATAGTTTAAGACCAAAAAAGACATTCTACAAATACTTTTCAAATTATGTGTTTTTCAAGTTTTTATTACATAGAAAGATAACTTCCCTCTTTTTTTTTTTGTTTCAACACAAGCATTTGCAACACAGTTCAAAATTTTAATGTGTAAGAAAGATCCAATTTATTACTGTAATTACACTGCATCTTAAAAGATTACAAATACTTAAATAGAAGTATTTCTTGAAACTACATACCTCCTTCAGATACCAATGACCCTGCTAAAATGCAGTATGCCTGTATAAAAAAAAAAAGTCTAAATTATTATGTTATATTCTTATTTATACAAATCTCTTCACCATAGACTATGGAAATGCAGCAATTCATAACCTCATTACCCACAGTGCTGTATAGCTGTCTCCACACAGAAGGAAAACAACAATATTTGAACTACGCCATATATAGCAAAATAGGAAAGGAGGTCCTCCTGGGAGATGAGGAGGGAAGATGCAGGGTTTAAAGAACAGCTCATCTTCCTATAAAATCAGCTGTATGATTTATATGATTTTTTTTTCCTTAAAACACATGCTCATTAAGGATGGTTAATTCAAACTGACTCAGAAAGTGAATTTCAGACCGTGCCATTAACTTTCTATTAAGTTATCTCTGTTAGATACAATAGCAAACAAGATTAACTTACCCAGAGAAGAGATTCTATAGGATGAGGGTGGAGTAAACCTATGATCCCATGATACCAAGACAGTCCTGCACCCATCATGAAAATACCCACCCCACTAATTAGGGAGGCAATGTAGCGCATGTTTGTGAAACCATACCTAAATAAAGACAAAGAAAATTATTTAGGAAAATAAAAATCTGTATCTCCACAAACATATCTACAAGTTTTTCCATTAATTTTTACATGTCTTAAACTATCATCATATGAATGGACATCTATTTAACACAAAGCTGTTAAATCCAACCTAATCCACAGTAAAAAAACTACACCTGGAAAAGGATATCTAGTACATACAAAGATATCAAGTATAGATATTTTTCTAATTTACTTTTAAACAAGCTATTCACAAAGCTGTATTAGCTCTCGTGCAGAGAGTGACATTCATGTCACTTGTATATTCATTGAAATGCTACTTCTAAATAAAAACTCAAGCCATACTGTATATTTTATATAATGCTAATTCAAAGGGAATAAATTTGTGACATCTTTAATTAGTTCAGGTAATTGCAGACATTCAACACTTGTAGTTTTTAAGAGCAGTGGGAAGAGTTAAAACAAAATTAAAAGTGTACCTTAATTCCATTTTTTGGTACTAACTGGTACTAAAACTGTACATTTCTTTAGCAACACTTTAGCAAAACCAGTACTACAAAGACTATACTGAGCAAAAAGGGAAAAAAGTGAGAGAGAGGAAGGAGGTACAACAAATATTTAGACAAATTTAAGATGAAAATATTTTCCAAATTACCTGATGCTCTTAATGGAGAAAAGCTTAACTAATTCTGTAAACTAGACGTATTTTGAACTTGTGCTTCCAGTACAAATGACTTGCCCAAACACATGAAGTGTAGAGTAAGTTATCATCAAGAAGAATATGGAGAGCATTGCTAACTTTCATAAAGTTGTAATAACTTATAAGTAATATCCCTATTAACCAGATTAAAAATATTGTCCTCTTCCTGTTTTCAACGAAACTGTTTTTCTGCAAGGCAGCTACCTGTATCCTAAGGAGATGCATCTGACAAACTACTCTTTGTGGTTTTTTTTTTAAGTCTTGTCATTCTCATGATCAGTGTTCAAAAAAGTAAATCTATGCGTTGGATGAGGTGGGAAAGCCCAGAATAACTTAAAGAAATAATGTTGATTAAAACAATACACATCAAAAAGCATACCACACACACACAAAAAAAAAAATTAAAAAAGAAAAGTCATGAAATATAACATGCATCAAGCCACTGAAGCTCCAACTCCTGCAGTTTGGCAGAAATCTCTTTTCTTACTTTATCTACTGGAAAATCAGAAGCAAAGCACTTGAGAAACTATATGAAACAGACAGTTAAAACAAAAAAGGTCATGCACAAACAAGAATTGATCTCTTGTACGTATAATTACCAAAATCATTATTTACTCAAAAAGCTTACGGATGACTAGGGTCAGGTGTCCTTGCAGACTGACTGATGCCCAAAGCTAGCAATGCCTATTAAGAAAAAAAGGAAAAACAGTTTGTAAGAAAAAAAAAGAACAAGCCACAAACAAAACATTTTAGAAACATTCTATATCAACTGAACTTGAAAGATAAAGGCAGATGCACTTTGTTGATCTGCACATATGCTTTGTTACTAGTATTTTATTAGATCTGGAATATAATCTTCAAAATCTGTTATCTAAATCTACCACCCCCCCAAAAAAATCAATTATACTCGCATATATATAAGGTATTTATATAGTGTCTATAATTTTAATTATTGTAATTTTATAATTACAACCAGAAGTGAATATTACATGCAATCACAGGTGTTGTTGCTCTGCTTCAATGTTAATAAATGAAGTTGTTCAGGGAACAAAGCTATTTAAATAAATCCTTCTCCAAGAGAAATTATACAGAGATTATGGTGATGGCATACTACATTTAAAGCAGTAATTTTACACTACAGCTTCTTTCAGTAGTGAACTTCATATTCTCCAAACCAAAGAAAAAATATATTTTGAAGGAAGAAATAAAAACCTCTTGCTATCTAAATGGCCTATTTGGGGTATATTTAATTAGGCCCATACTAAACTATTTATGCAGCAAGTTATAAATCTGTACTTCAGTTCTGCAAAGCACATGCTTTGTTTTAGGACTATGAATTATTAAAATTATTGAAACAGCTCTGGGCTTGGCAATATTTCTAAAGTAATGTGAATTTCTGACAAAACTATGCCTTCATCTGCCTACAGTTTGATAAAAACTGTATGGTACAATAATGTTAATTTGTGAGATTTGCTTCTGTCTCTGAGAAGCTGAAAAAATACATGTGTATAATACACACACACAGAGAAAAGAGCACATCTTCCTCCCACTACATGTACACAGAGCCTGTCATACTCTGGGCAGCCTTTGTAATCCAAATGACCGAAACCAGTAAATATTTAAAGTAAAACACAAAATCACCCTCTACCAGATTAACCTGCCTATTTAGATAAAACACTTTTAGGACTGTTTTGCCTCAAAAATATTTAAACGGTCATTAGATTAAGTACTAGCTTTTTTACTCCTAGAACATATTACTGTTCATTTTAGGAAGGAACTATGCAAAACAGTACAAAAATGATCACAGGTATTGAACGGGAAGAGCACTGTAACTACACACCACAGCAGAATCTGACAGTCATTTTTAATGAGTTTAATGTGTTTTAAAAAACTTAGTTAAGCTTCTACAATGCCAAGGTTATATATGAGCAAACTTTGTAAAGAAAACTAAAGTATTTTGCCATGCACTCTAGTCCTGAATAAAACACTGTTTTCATTTCTCGGTTGTTTACTACTTATAGTTCATTTGCCTAGTATAGGCAAACTAAGGATCGCTGGTAGATTGAATTATTGCTTTCAAGTGTAATACAGCTACTACAAGTAATTTTTCAGGAATAAAGACAGATACAAGTGCTAACCAGCAGAATGGAAAAAGTACTCACCTGGTTACACGTGTCTGCTAAAGAATGTATGGCTTCTGAAAACATGCTTGCAGAACCCGTGTAAACCCAAGCAAGTAGCTTAAAGAAAAAATTCAACCCATTTCTGAAAACAAAGAGAAGAAAGCTGAAGAACAACAGAATATTTGGTCTTCAATATGTTCATAAAACCTCAAGTGCTGTATGATTGGGCTTCACCTGCCAGCAAGTGGTGAAACTGAGTACCAGTTTAATCATTAGAGACCTGTACAGGCAGATGAGGCATACAGATGTTTCTGCATGGTTTGTTTTAAAAAGTCCTTTCAGCAGATCATGACATGTAAAGAGATGCAATTTATTTTTCAAAACTCGTAAACTTCTAGGCAGTCCTGAATAAATTATACTTCCAAAAAACTACCTTCACGTTCACTACTCGGAACAACTGATCGCCTGCCAGTGGGAGAATACAAGCCTTAATGATTTCCTTTTCTCTTTCTTCAATCCCTTGCCTCTTATACATCCCCACCTAATACTGGCATGCAATGTTCCTCACTTCAGTCTCAGCTTGGGCAATTCTGAGTAGGATACAAACATAAAACAACATATAGAAGACAAGGTTGTTATTAGATTATTCTGTAAATATTATCTATGGAATGTAGACTCCAGTGCGACCTGTCAAGTCGGTATGTTACGAGCTCACTAAAGTAAGCATTGTGTCATGTTGTGCAGGGAAAGGTAACTATGAGGACTAAAATCCGAGTCTACATTCTCACTTCAAACATCTGTTATATGAATCCGTAAGTTAATTGCTACAATCAAGTTGCAAAGAATATCAGACTAGAGGATAACATTTTCCTCTACCTTTTTTTTCATATATTTGCATTTAGTTTATTGGCAATTTTAAAAAGTATTCAGATGAAAGCAAGTATTATAAGCATTAACAACCTCTTGTAGTTGCATTTTTGAATAACTGCTTGCCAAAAAATTATAATTAAGTTAGAAGAAACACAAGTCCAGTACATTGCCACACACCAAATTATAAAGCTGATTAAATAACAGTCATTTTCAAGGTCATCCTTAAAGTATTTCTGCAAGAGTACATCTACTTAAAGCATGAGGTAGCACTGTTTTCTATACCTCCTTCCATCCAAGGACTTGAATGGGCTTTACAATTTTTAATTTAGTCTCATTACCTCATGAAGGTGAAGCATCACCATAATTTATAGGTGGGAAGTAAAAAAAAAAAAAAAAAGCATGTTAGTAGACAAATTTAAACACCTGCCTCTCCATGTCCTTCAGAATTTTAGGTTTTACTTTAAAAAAAATGTGTAGTTGGATCAACTTTAAAAAATTTGCTCTTCTCTGATCAGAGATCTATTTGATCCCTGATCTCTGTATATTGATGAATATTTTTACCTAAACTCTCTCCCATCAACAATGAATAAACAAAGCTATTAACTTCAGTTACACACAGGTATCTTAAGCTTGAAAAACACAGACTGTTCTCATTTCTGAAATAATAAACATAAACTGTTTTATACTTGCGGAAACAAAACAATTACTTTTTTTAACTTACATGCAAATAGCTACCATTACCACCTTCCCTGGTCCCTTGAAAAACATAGCTGCTGCACTGGACCGTGGCTACATAAAGAAATAAGATGTTATTAAAATAAAATAACCAAATATTGACCTTATGAAGGACCGACCATACAAATTATGAAATTAAAACTTTGCATTGCCCTGCATTGCAGAAGTAAAGCTACAGTCCTTGAAACCTATTAATTTAGGACTAAATGCTCACCCAAACTACAGTTGAGTCTTAGACATTTCTACAAATGGATGACTATAAAAAGGATAAACAATCAACACAGCCTCCAGCAGGGGCCACTGCAACCATAAAGACAGGAGCCAGCTGAGCAGCAGAAAGATTAAGAAATTATATTACTGTAGCACATGGCTGTAAGGAACAGGCCTGCTTAAGCAAAGAGGAAGTGCCACTAGGGCACAGAGCAAAGTGTTAATGTCTTGAGGGGGTTTTTCTTAATAAACCTATCCAATTTCTTTAAATTAACAATGTATTTATTATATGTTTATAGGCTATAGATGAAACCACAAATACAGTTGCAATTCTGTTAATAAGGCAGCAGGTGACTAAAAAACAGCCTTACTGGTGGATTACACTGCCACAGTAGGAATTCATTTAACCTGGCATCGTAACATTTACCACTGCATTACAGATACAGATCCAGTATATTACAATGCAAATAAATCTTCCAATAACATTCAGTTAAGCAACTGTTTCACAACTTTTTCCTTCAGAAGGTGTCACGGTACATCATATGGCATTTTTCTAGTGAGAAATCTTTAAAAGATCTGTTACCTTAGTATTTCCAAAGAACTCCTTGTATTCCCTCAACAGCCTTTGGTTTCTAAATAGATCTGCAATACAAAAGTACTAACATTAATACATACCAATAACCAGTAGTTTCTGTAATTGAAGTCTTAATTTTTATTTTTTTTTTATGCAGCAGCCAACTTCTAGTAAGAGTGACATGGTCAATCTTTGCAAAAAAACTCCTCTCTCCCAATAGTGTTAATCAGAGAAACACACACTGATTAGATACTCATGCAAAATGCCAAATACCATGTATTATGATCCTATACATTGTTGCCATTTCTACCACAGGATGGTAACACAGAAGGAAAAACTCAAAAATACACTGCACCAAATCCAGGCATTCTACTGCCTCCTCCTTGCCCCTTAACCACAAAGGAAAGAGAGAAGGGTGTTTCCAAGTAAATATCTTAACATCAACATTTTTCTATCCACTAACAACTTGCAGTAACTTCAAACTGTAGTATAACAATGTTCATTATCTAGAAGCTGTAGCACTAGATTCTCCCCTACAAGGCTGTACAAAACACAATGCACACAATAATTTACATATATTAAGAGAGCCAGAGGAGTACAATGATTGTGTGTAAAAAAAAAAAAAGGAAGTTACCACTTCAAGTATACAATGTTTCACTAATCTCATTTTTTGGATTATGTCCAAGAAATATTCTGCTGGTCACTAGAATTTTTCAAGCTACTGCCTGCACTCTCAGTACAAACACTTACAAGCATCTTAAGTCCCTGCAGCTCTAGTCTTTTTAATAGAAGGCCTTTCCAGTAGCACAACTCTTTAAAAAAAAAAAAAAAAAGTACAAGATCTCTAATTTTAAGATGTATAATTGGAATAAGAATCTTGAAGCAGTATTGCCTCTCCTGTGATTTTTAATTGACTAGATGGATCAAAAACCATTACAAACTGCTGAATTCACTGTGCCTGTTATCGATAATACCAGCAAGGATGACAACAGTAACATTAAGCAAAAAGATGATTAGTGGGTGTTTCCCCCTCTTCTGAAGCACAAAGAAAAGATTAATTAATTTCAGAGGAAAGATAATGAATAACCATGGGATTCAATAAAGTAAGTTGGAAAAATAAATTAATAACAGGATTTAGATTGGTTTTAAGTATTTTCAAAATTCTCAATAAAGAAATCCAAACACACTGGAGATGTTAATTATAACCTAAAAATTGAAAGCCCCTCAAAAAAAATGAAGTATGACTATAGATCTCAACTGAATGTGTATTCTTGCTGTATCACACAGATGATAAATGGTAAGATAGTAATAGACTGCATCTGCATAGATAATGTTACTCTAATACTATGCTATAAAACCTTATCAGTAATTGCCAATTCCAAATTTGTATGTTCTCAGTGAAGTAACACCCCATCTAGTGGATTTCTAACAGCTGTCCTTTGTTGTTGTTTACATCTGAAGTTATTTGAAAACTCCATACTCACTTTCTCTGTACTTGATCTCGGCTTCTTTACGCCTTTTTCTTTCTCTAGCAAGAGCCTCTGGACTACCCCAAACTTCAAGAGACCTGCAGAGTAAAAGCAACTTAATAGTGGTTCTCTCTATGTAGCTTCTTTTCAGTTTGACTACATTGCAAATGCCTTTCCTAAAAGCAGAACATCTCATTGTTTTTTCCGATAAGAAGCCACACAGACTACTTCACAGATAAAAAGATGGGAAAAAGGAGGCTGAAGAGCAGCACTTGCATCTTTGGACACATGAAACATACCCTCCAAATATATACACCATGTTATTTATTATAATAATGATATAGGAGAGCTAGAAAGAGATAAGTGTCGAGATAGAAAATGGAAAATATTATTGACCTCTCACACTGAAAACCAGACTTTTAAAAGTTGTTTCCTCTCTCTCTTATATAGTCCATTTTAAATGATGTTAACGTTCTCCTTCATAAAAAGGTACTTACTTTGCCTCTACATCTGATCTCAGGTACACAGTGAAAGTCTCAGTGTCATCATGGGGGCTTCGTCGTTTAATTTTCCTCAGCTGGTCTAAATCACTAAGGAGAGTGGACAAACAGTTTAGTGCAAGAAAAAGTTCATTTTATTCTAATTTTACTTTTAAGTCTGGTGATCTTCCACAATCTTGTTCTTATTATTCTTATGAAATACTACACATGGAAGACAAAGTAATAAAGCATCGAATAATAAAACATCCAGTGAATGATCTGCATGTAACTGATAATGTGCACCAGTGCTAAACAGAAGGGTTCATGGCTTAACATCTCTAAATGGAAATCAACAGTCACATGACATTAAAAAGTAGGAAGATTAACCTCAAACTTACACATTCAGCACAATCTGAAAAAGGCTGGAGGTAAATACTTGAGGGAACATCAATTTCCATGCTTTGCTACACATGAGGGCATACCCATGGAGAATATATCAGTATGGGGTTTTTTGGCTTTTGGTTGGTTCTGTTTGTTTTGAGGGTTTTTTTGGTGTTAGGTTGTTTGGTTGGTTGTTTTGACTGGTTGGTTTTAGGGTGGGCCAAACAAATACAACAGAACATTTAATTTTTGGCCACAGAATTATCTATTTATTTTTTGTGGGTTTTTTATTTTGTTCCCCTTTTGGTGAATTCAGTAAAAACTTAGCTAATTCGTTCTCTCTCGTTATAATAGAAATATGGCAGAGGACTAAGCCTAATTTGTCACTGGATTTTCAGCAGAAAACAAGTCTGGTGACATACACTATATGTAAAAACTGGGGAGGAAAAGTGACAACACAGAAGGTTATAAAAAAAGCCACTAAGCCTTTAGATTTAATATGGGTCACAAACATAACTGACAGACACCTCAACTACAGCAATACTCAGAAAGATCCGCTGGCGGGTACGGCCCATAGTAAAAGGCAGTAAATACAAATCATGTAACAATAGTTAGGTTACAATGAACCAGTCTGGTTTTATTCCAAAATACAATTCTCTCATAACATGAAGTTGCCACTGATCTTTTAGAGATGTTCACATCAAACCATCATGCCCCCAAAATGCTGAGTTATTCGCCATTCGACCCTATAACAAGCTGCTCTAGAGGTGTACTCCCCCCAAACCAGATTTATGGTCATGTGAATACAAATAAATTACTTTAAGAAGCAGCTATGGAAACATGCAAACCAAGTGCAAGTTCCTAATCCACTGTAACACTGAGTAAACAAGAAGTAACTTCAGTCGCTTGTGATTATGTATACCACAAAAGCACTTTGAAAAAGTTGATGTGCAAAATCACTCTATAAGCACAATTCTTCTTAAAGTGTATATGAACCAATGAATACTCTCAGTTTAAATTTCAACTCAAACCCATCATCATACCTGGATTTAAGACAAAACTCATTTATTGCTCTGACTCCAGTGATGAAGTTATTCTTTGTGTATTTTGGTCCATACTCTCTTTTTTTAAGGACTGCTTTCACTTAAAAACAGAAACAGATAAGCAAGTTAAGTCACTCTTGAAGACTACAGCAGAAACTTCAAAAGGTAACTCAATCTAATGTCATATCACAATACCTCTAACTGGAGATCTGAAAAACAATGCTTCTCAGGGAGAAAATTTTAAGAGAAAGGAATTTTTATCATTATGGTAATGATTAAGAGTAGAATGAGTACCTCCAAAAATGCTGCTTGCCAAGTTTCTCATTCAGGTCTAACATCCCACATACTTAAATGCCACTGTCAACGACCTCTCCAACTTTGATGTCAGAGATAGCGTTTGACTACTACGATAATATTCAAATATTGCAAGTTGGAAATCATTGATCTAGCAACTGAAACAGCAACAGAGTGTTCCATTTCTTTTCTCCCCAACACTTAACTGATTCCATCTTCTGCAGATAGTATTTTTGACCTTTGCAGAATATACAGAGAACTGATGCAGACTGTATATGCAGTTTTTCCTCAAACACTACTTTAAAAATTACCACACGTAACACTGGGCATTTATAACAATTAAAAATATACATTATCATTTGTAACACATTGTATGTCAAGATGATGTACTCTTACCACATCAAATTTTCATGCTCAAGGAAAAGAATACCACTTGTATTCAGAAAAAAAGTAACTGGAATTTTCATTTTATGCCAGTATTTCCTGCTTGTCTATACACTTAAAAGTAAGATGAAGTTATGTAAGTCACTATACGCTCACTTTCATTAAAAACATTACACTTACTGGAAGAAGAGTTACAATTGCTGAGGGATATAACATTAAAGGACACAACTGAAAACAAAAATTCTTCAGGCAAGAAGGCTTAGGATTGGTATCACAGGATTGGTAGGGTTCCTATAGCTAGTCCAGAACTTCTCCTTAAGTCACAGGATACTTAGAGAAAGATAAGGCATTTAAAAACTTCGAGAAAAATTTTCCAAGAGTTCTACATTGTCTTATTTCTGAGTTATGAAAGCTAAAGGGTAAAATATATTGCTTGACACTCAACAGTGCACTAACACTACAGATATCAATATTTACCATAATAATCTGATTTCTATCACCCAGTTTGAACATTTTTTATTTTTTTTTTAAGTACTTGAGCAATCACATTCATTCCACAACACTGCTGAGTGAAGGTTACAAAAATATTAGAGATTTCCTTAAAAAGTCCATCTACCAAAGCTAGAACAGGACAAATGTTTTTAAACAGCATGCTTCCTGTCTTTCCTTATTTAAAACAGATATCTATCCAAAGTGCATCAACCTTAGTAAAACATAGCAGGTGATAAATCCACAAGTTAATCCACCTTTCAGAAACACAGGTAATTCATCTAAAAGAAAATCTTATAATAAACTGTACATTGCAGAGTATCTCAACAAACTGACCCCTAGTTCAAATAACTATATCGAATTGGTGATAAACATGGAAGGGGAGAGAGAATCTATTTGGTATTTTTCAAGGGAAAGATAAAGGCCAACGAAAGATGATGTAAATATAACACTTTAAATAGTACACATTTTTAAGATCAGTGATCCTTTAAAAATGTTATTGCCTTAGTAATAATTGGAACAGTAAGTTGAAGTCACAGCAGCATTTGAAGACCAGAATTCCACTTTCTGGACACTACCAAAATCTTTAACATAAAACATTCTTGTTTGTGTGTCTATAATCAACAGAGGCAAAACTCTCTTCTCAGTGAAAGATGCATCTATTTTTTACAATTATTTCAGTCTAATTTCTCCCATCTATGTTGTATGTTCCCCTTGCATGCAGACACGAAGTGACTCAAAGAAATTGTCACAAGAATGTGGATAAAATTGTGAAGAAAACAGAGACACACTGATCTCACCTTGTTAGTAATAAATATTAAGATTTTATGTTTCTTTACATATGGAGGAAGACGGGAAGGAATTCTGGTACAGTTTATGGCCTGCTGAGTCATTCCAGATTTTTTTTTTGACAGAGTTTAAAGAGAAATGACAATTTCTATTTTGATAAAGTTCTTTACATACTTAGAAGGCTGGGGGTGATCAAAAGCACAGGAGTTTTCAATATCTTAATTCTCACAATAACATCATAGAAACCATGCAAGTGAAGACAGAGTGAAATAAAGTCATGATTAATGAAAATCATGAAAGAAAGTTAAGCTCTTACTTTATCCACATGTTTTTAAACATAACTAAAAACAAAAATATGCATTCATTTGTATTGGGCTTGTGTAGCAAAGTTTTGGTAGCAGGGGAGGCTACAGGGGTGACTTCTTTGAGAAGCTGTTGGAAGCTTCCCCTATGTCCAGCGGAGCCAGTGACAGACAGCTCCAGGACAGATCTGCCACTGGGCAAGGCCAAGTCCATCAGCAATGGCTGTTGTGCCTCTGTGATATCATATTGAAGAAAGGGAAAAAGAAAACTTCATAATGGTAATTACTGTTGGAGAGAGGAGTGAGAATATGTGAGAGAAACAACACTGAAGAAGCCAAGGTCATTGAGGAAAGGAGAAGGTGCCCCAAGCACCAATTCCCCTGTAGCCTATGGTGAAACAAGTTGCCCCCTGCAGATCATGGGAGTTTGCAAGTATGTCTGTAGATGATAGATGGATCTCCATCCGCACCTGTGGAGGACCAACAACACAGCAGGTGGATGCCCAAAGGAGGCTGTGACCCCAGGGGAAGCTCAGGCTAGAGTAGGCTCCTGGCAGGACCTGTGGGCCCCTGGAAAGGAGTCCACACTGGAGGAGGTTTCCTAGCAGAATTTATGACCCTGTAGGGGACCCACACTGGAGCAGTCTTTATCTCAAACTACAAGCCTTTCATTACATTTCTTCCCTCTCCCCTCTTTAGCTGAAGAGGGGAGTGACAGAGCGGCTTTAGTGGGCACGTGGTGTCCAGCCAGGATCAACCCACCATGTTACTACGGGAGCAAATGGGAACATTACAGGACTCAGATTAGGTGGTTCATGTGGTCAAAGTATATTTAGAAGCAACACTGATTAGATTAACTCAGCAATAAGAAGGAAGAGAGAAAGACTTTTAACAAGAAACAAGGGAAGATCAGTATTCAGTTTAGCCATATTAAGTCTTGAGATGGTGAATGGAAATGCCTAAAAACATGCAAGGAGGACAGACTGTGATAACTGATGAGAAAACAAATTAGTCTTCTCCTGACAAATGCATTTGCTACAATGAAACAGCCAAAAAGACACAGAATGATGAGTAATCAGAAGGAATGCTGCTATATTTGATTTTTCAGGATTCTTTTTCAAACAACTGGGTACCAAACAAAGCTGACATAGCAGTGTGTTTTAAAATATTATTGCCATAACTTGTTACACAATTGAATAGGAACCACAATAGGCAATAAAAGTATTTCTTTACCTTTTACTTGGATTGGCTCTTTAAGGAAAGACTGCTTTTGACCTGCATTGGTTGTATCTTGTCCTGTAAAGTAAAAATAAAGCTCACTGTAAGTATGGAAGTATCTACTTTTTACTAAAGATTTTGGTTGACAAAACAAAATACCAGGTAGCCCATCAATCAATATTCATGACAAAAAACTGCAACCAAGCTTGCTTAGCAGAAACACTATTTAATAGAAGATTAGGTCATGAGATTTATATCTATGTACATCAAGTATCCTTTTAAAGCTTACTACCTTGGCCTAGAGACTGGAAAAATCATGGAGCATCAGTAAGGGGGAAAAAAAAAAAAAAAAAAAAAAAAAAAGGAAGAATACTTCAGTTCACAATTACTGTTTTTCAGATGAGCAGAATTGATCTGATGGAATTTTAAAGATGAGTACATTAATATTTTCAACATCACATCAACAGGCAAAGTATTTCCCAAGTTTACTGATAAAAAAATTGAGGTCCAAGTTACTGGAAAAGTATGGCAATCTTTACCAGTAGTATATTACCTTTTCAGAATTCTATCAAAACATCATGGGTTTTTTATGGATGTACTACTACTGTTTATTTATAACACATAAGAACAGTCTACCCAGTAGGGTCCAGAAAACACCCCCTATATGAAGCGTGCATATATCACCATGCATTCCAAAAGATAATTCAAAGCTATTGTTTATCTACACATAATATCTCTAGGGTGCAAGTTTCATATACGCTTACAGGCGTCAGCCCCCACTCTCAACAAAAGGTAATTATCATGGTGCCCACGTGGCACAGTTCCACTCGAGGTTTACTATGATTCAAGGCAAGGCTCTGCTGCCACAAAGGGCAGCATCTCTTCTCTGGCCATTTTAGGGCTAATGAGCAGGATCAGCTTACTGACCCATCCTACCTCTGCAAAACAAGAAAGCAATTGACTTCTCACAAAACAGACCTAAATGTCATTAAAATCACCACAAGTAAAGAATTAATCAGATAGGAGTGGGAAATGGTGAGAAGACCTCTTCTGATAACGTTTAACAATTACATTAAGGTAATCATAAGAGCAAGAGTGATAGACTGTTTTCGCACATCCAATTCTTAACAGCAGGAAGGGCACATTAATAACCCAGAAAATACCAACTACAACTCGGCTCTGCAGTCTTTCACTTTGTTCAGGCATACATTCTTCTGCAAGAATCTCACCATCTAGCAACAATCTTCAGCTTAGGACTTTCCAAGAAACATTAACAGTCTTAAGCATTATCCTCTTCTGAAATCCAATCACAGACTTAAGAAACAATATTTAACTGTTATACTTAGAACAACATTTAAGATAAACTTCTGTATTTCCGAACACCAGAAAAGTAACAGTTAGCTGGCTACAGTTGCTAGCTTTTACAGACTGCTGCAAGCCTCAGGAATTTAAAAGTTACTAAAAGAGCAAATACCTGCTAACCTCTAAATGAAGAGAAGGAAATTTTGTTTAGTAGACCACTTAGTTTTAGACAAAAGCACACAGAAGAAAAGCTTTCATTCTCTTAAGCACAGTAGTCTTCCAAACATGTATCTGCGCAGTCCTACACTTAACAGAAAAAGTAGAGGGTACTACAATGGTGCAGGACAAGACAATTTTGAATTTCACAGGCACCTAACAAGGACAAGATCGACAACCAAACTGAACAGCAAGGAGGGTCAGGTTATGTCCATTATATCAAGTGTTTAATACGAATGCTGCAATTCTGACAATTATCAGATTAGAAAGCTCTAGCAGATCAACCTTCTTTACCAGTCATCTATAGCATGACCTGGAGAAGTCACAGCACTCACTATTCACTCAATGTTTATCATTAGTTCATTTCACACAACAAACCTGAAATACTGCAAAAAGCATTCAAGCAAGCAAGCAAAGTGGTGAAAGACAAGTAATAGATTCCATTTCTTATCCCTTAAATTACCTAATCCCTTCTGACATCCACATTTTATCATCACCACTTTGATTTGATTACTCTAAACTTAAATCTTTTAAACACTGGAATGACAAAGAAATAAATTCCAGCATTCCTCTCTGCTTATGCATTTGAAATTTATACACAGATGCCCAAAATCAACAGATACTAAGAATTTTGCAAGTGTACCATAAAATTGAAAAAAAAAAAATTATCAGTTAAGTATACAAAGTTTTGACATTTATATAAATAACTCTTTATTTTAGCTTAGTACTACCTGTTCCAGTTTTCTGCAGGGTTTCTTCAGGGGCTGATCTATTTGTATCTTCCGATCCAAGATCTTTTTTCTGACCATTGGAGGTATAAACTCTCACTTGACTCATCAACTGCACAGGCAGACGACTGCATGGTAGAATATAAGACAGACTCCCACTTTTCATTAAAGCTTGCCATCCTAACAGGAGAAAAGAAAGAAAGAAAGGAAAAAAAAAAAAAGAGGAAAAAAAAGTCAAGGCAACCATTTTGGAAAGAAAAAGAAGGGAAAATGGTCCAGCTACAGCAGTGCAAGTTGCGGCAAGTTACCTTTTAAGTACTGCTCTGTGCTTATTTTACACAAGCTCAGGTTTTACACATGCTCAGGAACTATAAACTGGAAGTACCTAGCATGCTGTTACTGCCTTCCTTCAAACATCCGCTTCTAAACTTCATTCTGCTGTTAAGAGTTTTTCCCCCCATGCAATCCAGTATGCACTTTTTTCCAAAGACCTCTAGATGATATCAAGGGAGTTAGAAAAAAAAAAAGATACAAAGCTATATTATGACTGGCTTACCAATACACTAACATCTGTTCTAGTCATATTGCTTCAAAAATCCTTAAAAACCATGTACTGAAAAAAAAATACAGACCACTGCAAAACTCTTAGCCAGTGTCACGTTTCATTTCACTCTGTGTAAACTCTGAACACCCCAGAGTTTACCAGTTAAAAGCTGAACAGTGTGCATTATACATTAAGAGCAACTTGCTATAGAACTTTACATAGAAAAGCACGCATAAAAACATTTTATACAGAAGAAACTTGATTTTTTTAAGACTTAAAACAAATTGCAAGAGAAATACATTCAAAATCTATCAGGAAATCACTCTAGGTAGGCAATCTTCAATTTCAACAGATTAGCCATGAGTAGCAATCAGTTTCTTCTAGACAGCACAATGTAGAGACAGTACACAACTCCTCCAACCAGAAATGCAACAGGCAAACCGCCTGCTTTGGAAAGCACTTATTAAAAAAAGAAATAGTTTTAAAATAAAATAAAAAATTAAACCATGCAGGTAAATCAAGTCAAACAAAATACAACTAATCAACCATATGCATCGCTCATAAGATGGTATTTTACAAAACTGTTTATTTCACAAGGCTCAAGAGCTTTCCTTTTATTTTAGTCCTCTGCTTTTATTTACCTCCCCTTTTATTTAGTCCTTTTTAGCAGTACCACATTTGCACATATGCATGCACCGATTTGAATCTTACAGAACAGTTTCACTAAACAGGTCAGGTAAGTTCTTACTGACTACTAATTGTTATTAATGTGGTAAAAATCAAGGAAAAAAAAATCAGCTCAACACAGCTCAGTGAACTTACTGATTATGACTCATAAAACACTACAGTAAATATATGGCAGATGAGCAGTGTTGTTTCCTAAGCTTTGGTGATCCTGAAGCAGTTGAAAAAGGGGACATTAATCAGCACGTTCAGTGGACGTTTTTCCTGTTAATCTATACATACACAAGAAATCGCTAAAGGGTATTTGCTGCAATTCAGCCATAAGCGATTACATGAAGAGGAACAGAACTGGTCAGCATTTAAATTTCACGGGCTCTGTGATCTACAGGAAAAGCCAGGACTCGCTCCTCTGACCACCACAGTTCCCGTAAGACCGCGTTTCATTCTTACTGCAAACTTCAACCCCAAAGGGGAATGACGTATCGCTTTTACGTAAGACTGGGGCCGATAGGGCAGAAGGCCTATAAAGGGCGTGAAAAAACACCCTCCATAAAGGATTATGCTCGTCAGGATATGCCCGGTTTGGCGAGGCAGCTACGACTGAAACACTCCCCTTTTTCAAGTGGCTTCTCGGAAGGCAGCCTGCCCGCTGCGGCGGCCCCTGGCCCGGAGAT